>JAUUDW010493172.1:0-12342 GCA_032361385.1 Panulirus guttatus | reverse complement strand
AGGGCAACAGGTATTTCTGACGATGATGTCAGGGATCCTACCGATTACCGTGGGCCGTGTGGAGAGCTCTGTATGCAAGGGATGAAAGGTGAATGAAGATGTTTAACCAGATGACCCAGCGACTTACAAATGCAGAGTAAATAAACATGAAGCAGCCTGGTTCTATGAAATAATTGGTTCACTGCGCCACACTACATGAAGCGAGTAGGGGTATGAATGCGCCGAGAGGACGTACTTGCTTCAACAGTATCAGTTTAAAACGTTTTAACTTTCCTCTTTACTCCATTGTCTTTCGCTACACTGTTCCTGTGTGCTTCGAAGAGCTTGTCTTTTACAGTCTAGCTCAGGGAAATTGCATTAATACATCTGAAGGGAGGTGAAACGTCACAACGTAAGTATTCTCTTATACTCCGTCTATTTGCCTTTGGAGTGAGAAGTTCTTTGAAGAGATTGTACCCCTAGTGATGCAGCCTCCCCAAAGGTGACTTTTCACTCGCGATGTGACCTCCACCAGGCTATGCTTCGCTGTGCCCACTGAATGATGGATATGTGAAGACAATAGGAATGCTGTTAATGTACCAGTAGAGACATAGAGTAATACTGTAACCTATATGTCCACCTGTATGTCTATTGGTTCTGTTTCTGTTTCTTGTGTACCCTGTCACACATTTGGATCCTCTATACCCAGTAAGACATGTAGGTCCTCTGTACCCACTCATACATGTGGATTCTTTCCACCCACTCAGACATGTGGAACTTCTGTATCCGCTCAGACATTTGGATGAGGTCTGGCATACTTATATTACAGTGTGTGTGTGTGTGTGTGTGTGTATACTAAATCCGTCCTAGTCAGGAAGAAGGAAATATGAGAATTGAATTCCACGCTTCCCTGAGCCTGATATGTCTGCCTCTTTCTTCTTCTTCTTCTTCTTTTTCTTCTTCCCAACTAACTAACCCTGGATTAGTGAAGATGCGTTTGACCTGACCTGTTTGGGTTGTGTCAAAAGCATCTTTACTAAACTAGTGCCTTTAGACTGATCCTTCCGGGTCAGGTTAAAGGTCATTGGTATTAAGGTTGTGGTGGAGATATAGCTCAGTAAAGATGAGTAAATAGCGATAACTGTAGTGAAGGTGCAGTGAAGATGGTGGATATAGGGAAGAAAGGCCAGTCGGACTGAGGGTGTGGTAAAGATGAAGATAACTTTTACTTCAGGGCAAGAGGTATTTCTGATGATGATGTCAGGGATCCTAATGATTACTGTGGGCAGTGTGGAGAGCTCTGTATGCAAGGGATGAAGACTGTGTCGAGGGTAAAGCAAAGATAATTTTGTCGAGCATGAAGTAAACATAGGTTATTCGAGGGTTGTCGTGAAGGTAAGTGTGGTGGTGTTTCCTTCAGTAGTAAACATGACTGCGAGTGAGAGTGCAGAGGGAGACATACTGCATTTGTGCCCATGAATATTGGCGTTTCTGGTTTAGTGATGTAGATTTGCATTTACAGGTATAATGGCTGAGTTTTTCTCATCTTCTAAAGTTGTTCCATGTTCTTCTATAATTGTTCCATCTTCTAAAGTTGTTCCATGTTCTTCTATAATTGTTCCATCTTCTAAAGTTGTTCCATATTCTTCTGAGGATTCCTATCTCCTTCTTAGGTTGTTCCGTCTTCTTCTAAGGCTGTTCCGTCTTCTTTGAAATCTGTTCCATTTTCATCTCACGTTATTTCTAAAGCTACATCATCCCTTAAACTGTACCACCTTTTCCAGGGTTGTAGCATATTCTACTAAGGTTGTTCCATCTAATATATTGCCCCCCTGCTAAGGCTGCTGCACCACCATCCTCCGAGGTTTAACCATCTCCCTCAAAAGGCTGCTGCATCTTCTGGAGTCCTTGATGAGCGTTTGACAGTGGAGACACGTGTTGACCTGGCCCACACCTGTAAACAACAGGCTCTCTCCATATGGTTACGCCAACTGTATATAGATTATTCAGATATTAGTTTCTGACCCCCATGTACCCTCTGTATATTAAACTAGTGTTACTCGCTGATATCTCCTTGTTCATTGGAATGGAAGCTCAGTTCTCTCTCTCTCTCTCTCTCTCTCTCTCTCTCTCTATGCAATATCTAAGATTGTTATTAAAGACCACCAACCATGCTTGTTTCAGTTCAGTCCCGAGATCTGCGCAAGCCCCCTCTCCCATTCAGTTTAATCGTCCTTAGGGGAGGTTTATAAAGAGGCTTACAGAACTGAGAGAAAATGATGAGATGTATTCAAACCGCTCGTTGGTATTTCACACGATACATATACTGAGCAAAGACGAAATAGTGAAAAACGGAATTGCAAGTTTTTTTTAAAGTAAACGGAGGCTGGGCGTGTGGTTCAGATGCTTAGAAACAAATGAATAGAAACCTAAATTTGCTAGTTCGTGATTCTAAACCGAAATATTAGTTTCAGATATATATCTACCTACCAGGCATCAGGTAATTTGGTCGTGATGAAATAATAACCATAACTTGTGGTTAACAGTTTGTCCAGAGAGAAAACGAAGTGAATGATTATAGTGTAAAGAAAGCCAGGGTTTAGCGTTAAATCCTAAGAAATACGGGGAAAGCAAAAAGCAACAGATACCATACCAATGGGTCCCTTTTTCGAGGCTGTTTGTGATGATGGAAGAAATCAGAATCACAGTTTCGCTTTGTAAGGGCCAAGTCAGTTTTCTGTGAGTAATAGACCAATCGACTTGGTAATGACTCTTGTTTCAGGCATAGCTATAAGTTTATTAAAGGAATATCTTTTGCAGGCTTCCGCAAAGTATGCTTCATACGGTCATTTTTCTTCGATTTTTAAGTTTTGTTAGCTTTTTATAGCCAAATTTACATAATTCGGTTTTATCGATATGGTTATTGCTTTCCTTGATCTTCTTATGTGCGTTTCTTAGACTAAAGGCAGTTTCCTATTTCACTGATTCATTGCGATAACAGTATCTCCTCTCTACTTCATTGAATGTCTTACCAAATCCTAAGCTGCGTCCATAATGTTTTCATTGACGATTTCACCCTCCTCTTAATCTGATAGTTTTCGTATAAACTCTTCGAAATTTGCAATTTCAGAAATAACCAGGTATTCTTTCGTCACAAGTGTCGTGTAGACCAACTTTACGAGCAGTGATGAAGTCTTCCTCAAGGGGTATTTGTTCATGATCACTTTTACAAGACTGTTCTCAAGCCATGACATTACCAACAGGATCCTTTCGTATGTATGATTAAGTCTATCTGGTTCACTTCAGGTGTAAGCTTGATTCAATTACATCTCTTCCAGGAACAGACTGCAGTCGTCACCTCTTGGAAGTAGCTCTCCTCATGATGCATTAAAGAACTCATGTAGGTAACTTAACATCTAGGCCTCGTCCGGACGGGTTGATTGCTTTATTTTCGCTTCAGTAATCACCAATTTACCCTAGTTATTCCGTGTACGAAAAGACTCACTGGTTCCAACCTTACGATTATGCTGTAATCGTAGACTCCCAGCTTTGGAAAAGAACTCTAGTGGTCGTGTACACCAGGACGCTTCCAGACCAAGACTTCTTTCGAAATAGCATCTTCCTACAGTGTTGGTGTTGCGCCAGAAGATGCACATACCATTCAAGAACTGGAATCCGAGAGGAATTTTATATGACGGAGGATTCTCCTTCTTCGGGCCTCCAAGATGATAAAACAGAAAAAGTTACTTGAATCATGTAAAGACATTAACCCTCTTTCTTCGGCGATATTCCCATAGGTCTTCTTCAGTCAGAAGATACATTACTCGAAAGTATATTGCTATTAGCGATCTCCAGTCATACTCTTTTTCTATGTTTGAGAGGGAGATTATCTTTTTCTTCACTGAAACAAAAGTAAACTATCGATGCCGAGTCTGAAGAGGAGCACGTCGTCTCATCGCTGCAGAGGGATGTCCCGTGAGATTAGGAATCTGTCTTGTTGTGTGCTCAGTAATGCATGACGCATGGCGAAACATGGGCGAGGTCGGGCGGATGTAGCGAGCCAGCCAGCCGGCGACTGGCCAATGACGCCCTCCGGTATACCAGGAACCGTCGCCCACACACAGACTAGCCCAGAGTGTCGAGCAGCATGTGAAGCAGCCGAGCCAGAGGGTCGACATGCCGATATCAGCATTGCTTGACCCTGACATCATGGATTTGATCCCTTAAATGATGTCAGACGGGCGCTTAGCATGGATAGCCAGTGGTTGCTTGGCACCCAGCTAATTGGCTCTTGAGCGCCATTCAACTGAGTCTCAGAAGACGATTCAAACGGTTTCGGATAGTTCACAAAGTTTCGTTATTCATGGATCTTCGTTTCATGAGAAACGGTTCAGTTGTTTCACTGATTCTGTTATATGATTCATATCGTCTGTAGTAAATTTGTTGTCTCGAGATTTATGTCATGAGATTACCATGGTATCTGGACAGCTTGTATGACACTCTTGACATGTGATATAAGGAAGTCTTGACATCTGATTCCGTTGGTTCTAATACGCAGGTACGGAACAGTCTTGATCAGGCTTTTCATAGGGTCGTAGTATTCTGAGCTTTTGTGAGTTCCTTTTGTGTGAACTGATTGGTTTCATGGTTTCAGCATGTGTTTCGAAACGTCAGCTTAAAGGCTCGTTGTTCTCAGGCAGCCGGTTTCAAATTGCATCAGTTACTTCTCTCTGGCATAACAAGTAACTGGTTTTAAGTCACAAAGCTCGTCAGATTCAAGTTTCTCAATCAGCTGGTTCTTAGTTACTTTAATACTAGCTTCAAGTCACAGAGCCAAGTACACAATACACATCAGTCAGCTTAGTTTATCAACCTACTAACTTTTCACGTGTTTTGATGTTATCAAAGGTGGTTTTTAAGAGAATTCATAAATGTGCTTCAGAAGCAACAGAGATGCAGTTTAAAAGATCTGGAGGCAGCAGCGAGATTCAGAGACCCTATAGCGAATTAACTGGTTTCATGAGACCGTAATGAGTCAAGAGGCGAATCACCAATCGACTAACCAAGTCATTTTCTTTCAGTAATGTTTCAGCACTTGGGTTCATCTGCTGTAGACAGCTAAAGGCATCATGAATTTCTATATACCACTGATAATTGCTTTTAGATTTAATTATATGCATGATATTATTGACCGGGTGGTTTACATATTATTCCGAATCGAAGATGATATGTAACAGATTAAAGTCATTCATAGTGACCAGGAATTTAAGCTTTTAAGTTTGACGTGTATTTTACAAGTTCTGGCTTTAGTGACCTCCGGGTCGTCAATAGCCATTAAACTTAATTTACAGATGTTAGTTAAGAAAGTATTCTATCCTCAACGAGAATCAGACGGTATGGCAACTTAAGAACAACTTTCTTCTTTCATTTTCTTAGTGGACGATCCTAAGTAAGGCGTTTACCAGCCCATGTGAATCAATAACTTTCCCAGTTTATAGATACGGAATAATGCAACTGCATCCGGTAACTGAGGAAGAAAAACCGCTTCAATAAACAGTCGACTGGAGATCCGTTTCTCTTCCTCCTAACGACCAGATGTCGACCGCTCCGATTCCTGTACCCGTGGACAGAGGTCAGTGTGTGTGTGTGTGTGTGTGTGTGGTGACAGCTTCTCTGTATCTGTAGCTGGAACAAGCAGGCCACCTCGTACCACCTCACAGCGCACTTGTAGTTGGTCACCTGTAATTTATCGTTGCATACTAAACGTAAGCAAAGATATGTAAACTGATTATGCAGTGTAAACTCAACCAGCACGTAGCAACTTTGCATATATTAACCATCAGGTATTAACATAAAATTTATCAAATGGAAATTGATGATATTCTCGGCCGCCTAGTACATCAAGGTCCACGGCTGACTAGACTGCTATCAAGACTTCACATTCTATCTCTGAAACATTAATTTGAATCTTTTTCCCATCACCCCCGCCGGAATGACAAAGCTGACATCTCTCTCTTGAATTATAATGACGTTAATGGCCAACCTGAAACTCACAGTTTATCAACAGATTTCTAAATCGTCCGTTTTCTGTGATGAGCGGCGAGTTTATTCCTGGCTCGAGGAAATGGCTTGTCTAGGCTTCGCTACGTATTGTGTCTTTCATATTTGAACATATTGATATCTATGCTTCAAATTAGATTCATAGACGAATTCTAATTCATTTTTTATCCTGATGATATAAACAGCGTATAAAAGAGGGCGTTAACCCACTCTTCACACCGTATATGCTTTTGAATTTGAATTTGAACTGTGGTATTAACCGCCAAGATAAAATACAAAATACACGAGACAACTGAATATTTTTTTCTCCTTATTATTCTGAGTCATAGACTTGGAAAGTTTAGTCCAGCAACATCACGACAGAATTATCTGACCACTGGTCTTGCTGTCAGGGGTCAGAGGGCCTTAAAACTGATCATTCTCAATTTGCAGCTGGGGGAATTAGCGAACGAAGAGAGTCTGGTGATTGGCGCCCAACATGAAGGCGGGGTCGGACACACACCATCATTTAATGTGGCATAAATTCCAGCGAATGTTTGCTGGAGGGAAAAGTACGTAGCTGGCTGTTCCAAAACCCATCTTTATTAATCGCTTTACTCTGTCGTCGACAGACATGTAACCTATCTTACTTTAATTCTTTTTATTTATATGATCTTCGGTACTCTTTATTTTGCTAATATTTATTTCAGATAGTTATCTTCACTTGATGTATGATCATTGGGTATGTCATAGTTTGCAGATTATTTATTTTTCATCACTATCTACTTACGTATTAGTTGATTATAAAGGTACACTGCAATTTTTTTTCTCTCTACTTTTCATATTCATTTTGTCAGTTGTCCTGCCGCTAGACACTGATCAATTACCCAAACTTCGGCACTTGTCACTGCCCCTCATTAAACAGGATCTATCATAAAATATTTATGGAGAGGTTCAGGGCGGTGAGTTACTGCTTGATTAAGGAGTGACTGACTCCATGGAGAACCCGTTAGCCAAGACCTCAACGTCTGGGATGGTTTTCACTCTCGCTGACGAGTTGATGATGCCTGATGATTTTTGAGATCATTTCTACCCCGGGGAAGACGATGTGATTGGAAAATAATTAGTGAAATGGCATCCCGAATGAGACGAAATTCATCATTCATGTATTTTGGATATTCTCTCGTAAGTATTGCTATATTCTTGAGCAGTTTTCGACAGAGAATTGATGTTCTCTTATGTTATGTGAACGTTTTACATATTCGCAGATAGCAGTGAGTTATATAGAAATGCTGTTTTTAAAAACCCATATATGAACACTGCATTAGTTTTTCTATGGTATGAAATCATTAGTGTACCTTATATTGTACTGTAACATCATTTTGTGTCCTCAAAAGTCTGCTCAGTGACCTTTCTTTTTTATTAGTGGGGAATATTGCTATGACCTTTCAGCCTTGAAGTGGGACCTTTGCATGTGATGAATTAGCCAGGTTATCATACTCAAAGGTCGCAGAATCCTACTCAAGGATCGTACCATCTCGCTCATGTGTTATACCGTCGTGCACAAGGGGATAGGTTTTTCGCTGCATTCTTACCAACTCTCTCACTCAGGAAGACAGAATCGCTGACGGCTCGTCCCCGCTCCAAACTAGTAGTTTACACATATGTATCTCTAAGTTTACACATCATCTGGTGGATGTTTGCCAGCATCAGCTAGAGTTGTCTCACACGCGAGATCAGGCACCAGCCACCTAGGTCACTGACCTTCTTGCTGAACATGATGTCTTCACGCCCACGCCCTCATGCCATACGCCCATCCTCAGAGCCCCCTCACACACACACACACACACACACGCACACACACACACACATGAAGCAAAGGCTGCGGTGTGTGATTGTGTATGTGCTTACATACATAGGAGTAAAGACACGATACATATATACAATGTTAAAAAGACTGGTCACCACAAGTGTAAAACTCTCTCCCTGTAACACACAAATCGCTCAAGGCCAGAACTAGAATATGCTTCTCAAGTTTAGTCATCGCTCTTAAGAAGCAGAGAGAGCTAATAGAGAAGGTCCAGAGGAGGGCAACAAAGATGGTACCAAAGTTAAGACAGCTGAGTTACAGGGATAGGCTAGGCCTTGAATTTGCATAACCATTCTCGATATTAAAAGAGTGAGGGGTAACTTTGATCACAACCTTTAAGTTTTCAAAACAGATTGATGATGTAGACAGTAAACAGTTCTTTGAGAGATGTAAGGATAGACCAATCAGAGGAAATGAAATTAAGCAAGAAATTTGTTAAAATGTATATATATGTAAAAGTACTTTTGTAGTATTAGAGTGGTGGATGAGTGGAATAGAATGACTGAGGACATGGTTAATGCATACAGATTACATGTATTCAAGGAATTGTATGCTAGTACAGAATGTTCAAGAGATGGAGCCCCTCAAGTGCAGAACTTCCTCCCCGTACAGTACAAATAACCACTTATACAAAGCCAGGTCACACACCCCATTTTTCCACCTCCCCAAATTCCTTAACACCCACTCCCTGACCTCAGCACACTCCCATTTTATCACCCCAGCATACCCAACTCCTCACCCCAAACACACTCCCACACACCCACTTTCTCATCTCCACACACACCCACACACTCACGCTGGACATATTTGGCGAAGAGTTCGTCTGGCATAACAAAAAAATCATCCAGGATAAGAGATTTCATGGTTGTCGGTCTAGTGCCATCAACCGAGATGCAGGACTGTGATATATAACCTCTGGCCGGGGATGCCCCACCACTAACTCCCTGTTTGTCTTGAGAGAGAGAGAGAGAGAGAGAGAGAGAGAGAGAGTGTGTGTGTGTGTGTGTGTGTGTGCGCAAATTATGATTTTTTTTCATCATCATCATAAGTACCGGGAACCTGTCTTGTTACTTTCTGATATATGCATTTTCTATTTTTTGTGTGTTTGTGTGCAACCCTATTTGCATGAACCTGATCGTGTGTAGCCTACAGGGAGGGAAGTTTACACTCGTGACGTAGCATCTCTCGACCGTCCTTTTCTACCATACTCTTTCTTGAAGTATCTGTTCTGACGGATCTGTACAATTTTCTTACGAGTTTCCCAAAGCTTGCTGCGTTCACCCACACTGCTCTCTTGCTCGAGAAGTATTTCTCGACATCTTCACTACCTCTTGTCTTACTGAGTTTCTTTTTACGTTTTCTGGCCGATGGGTGCTTCCCAGTCTCAAAGATTAGTTCAGATCCACTGAGGAATTTAACGGAAGGTAAGCCTGTAGCTTCCATCTTCTCACCGCAGCCTAGCTAGCAACTTCACTTCAAAGGATATAGGCATTTTTGTTTCCCACCGCTGGACTCGGGCAGATCTAAATACCCTCTCAAATAAGGTGACCAGGTTGGTGATTCATGCCGTAATTTGGCTCGGGTATAAATTGCAATCATTATCCGAACGCCTCGTATACTTGAGGGAAGTGATAGCGCTGGCCAGTATACGTACAGTTTGACCTCCGTTTTACAGTCCTCGTGATGCCGTGTTCGCTGGTGATGGCTTCGGTGTAGATTCTCGATTCTCGTGATTTTCTTTTGTCTAAACAAGACTATATGGCATCACTTCGGTGTTTCACTTTCATCACTTACTGAAGGCCTGTCTCGTGACTTTATATATATTATGTACATTTTTTTTCTGTGATTACTAAATTGTGTGTTTTGAAGCGAGAGTTTCACTCCTGTGTTGCCCCTTCACTTAACTATGGATGTGCACCAAGTCTTTACTGTTATGTGTGTGTGTTCGTGCTTACACATGCACACACACACACACACACACACACACACACACACACACATCATAGTAAGGGTGTTTATGTGTCTACGTGTTTTTTTGTGTTATGTGTGATAATGCGTCTTAAGAAGTCTGCTATTGCTTCTGAATGGAGCTTAGTATTGCAGATGTGGGTTAAGTCTTTCGCATTAGGTTGGGTTCAGTTTCATCACACCCCATATATGACCAGTGCTGGATATGGTGCCTGTTCAGTTTTCTTTGAAGTTTATTACAATCTCGAAAACTCCTTGTTTCTCTCTGACCTTTACATTATCCATTTATATATTCACGTATGACTCGAGTGCTTCCGTCAAGTCACTTCCATGACAATGAATATCATTGGTTACAAAACCGATCCTTGCGAGACGCCGCTTTTTCACTTTCAGTTTGACAACGCGTATCTAACATGCGTCATCTGTTCTCTCCCACCCACAGAACGAGGCTTCTTTTAATGCTTACATAAAACTTTATTATTATTCTGATACCAGTTTCTTTTGAGGGACTGTGTCAGGTGTCTTCTGGCTGCTGCAAAATGTAGCCAGTCAGCCCAACCAGCTCTTTTTCTGTATCCGTGTTGTGTGTGTGTGTGTGTGTGTGTGTCTGTCTGTCTGTCTGTCTGTGTGTTTATTTGTTTGTGAATATACGTACCTCTGTGTTTGTGCGCCCGTGTTTTCGTATGTTTGCTTGGGTGTGTACTTGTGTGCGTGTGTCTATCCGTCTGATTTTACTTTACAACTGTATAAGTGTATAACTGTAATACGAGCCTGTGTATACATGCCGAGTATCTTCGGTTGGCAGCCTATGCTTATGTACACCCTAACTCTCCTGGTCATCGACCCCACAGCCGGACAGCCTAACTAACCCTCTTTATACTCATTCTTCCTCCTCTTAATCTTTTCCTCTTCAGTGTTATATCAACTGGTCCCCAAAAATACGATGTGATTTAGGATATCTAGACATTCCAAAAGGCATTTGATAAAGCACCACACAGGAGACCCTCGTGTACACTGGAATTTTTATGGGATAGAGGACGAACTATGTTCATGAACTAGTGACTGGCTCACTGACAGAGAGCAACTTGTAGTTGGAAAAGCAAAGTCTCCGACTGGCTGAACGTGACGAATGGTGTGTACCACAGGGTCCAGTCCTTGGCCCCATTCCTTTCACAATATTATTAATGAACCTTAGATTGGATCTCTTATCTAAAATCGCCAAATTTGCTGACGATATAAGACACGGAGGTTGAGATATAAAATGGTCAAGACTGTCACTAGCCCATGAACATACATTGTCCCCTTCAAAGAGATCTTGACAAACTGAGGAGAGGTCAGATACTCGGCAGATAAGATTTAACGTAGACAGATGTAAAGTTTTGTAATTTGGAGATTAGGATACTAAACACGACAATCAAATATTCTGAAAGCCGATCTGTTGTGGTCAGTAACAGTTTGAAGTATACTTAAGGGTGTGTATAGCAACATCAATAATGGAATATTAAACACCGAAACAAGGTAATGTTGAACGATGTTAATGCAAAGACTAAATATCCTTAAAATCCATTTAGGCTATTTTTTCATAAGTTCGATTGTCTACTAAATGAATAGAAGCAGAAATTTATACACGTGAATATTTCTTCGTTTCTCTTATTCCAAATCCAAAGAATATTTTCTAGAGGGATTGTGTGGTAAAATTCATCTGTATGATTTGTCCCTTCCGTTCTGTTCTGTTAAATTCCTAACAGGCATACTTCACAATGGCATGCTTTTCTTTCTTTTTTCTCTCTACTATAAATTTTCCTGCTGGCCATTGTTGCCGGAGGGAGTTTGGAGGTTCGGAGAAAGCCTTTGTACTGTTCTGTGTTTGCCTTATCTTCCTGCATTAGAAACTGCAGTAGACAAAAGTCATAAACAGATAACATAAACATGGATCAACGGGCTCTTTGTCTTCAGCCTTTCCCATATACTTCCATGCACCTTCTCTTCTTTTTCATCCTTTTCCTTTTCCACCTCCTCACCACGATCCTTACGCTATCACCAGCATCTGTCCATCAGAGAGACCCCCTGAGGACTTCCAAGTCCTAAAGGGTACTCTCAGTTCTTTAGCACTCTCAGTGCCTCAGCTATCTGAGTACCCGGAAGTTGTGGTGGACACTTGGAGTTCCCAGGAACTCCCAGACGACCTTGGTGCCTCACCCATCAGGAGCTGCCTTAAAGGATCTCATCCTCCGTCTCAGCTCTGTATTCAGGACGCAGCCATCGTGGCCGCGTTCACCTCAGCTCACCAAAGACAGAAAGATTACACCATTTTTGTACACGCCTGTGCTGTTGCATTTCCTTATACCTGATTGTCGTTTCCCAGTTTATAAAGGTAGCGCAAGGGACAGAAGACTGAGCTTTAGAGGAAAAATTCTCGTTTGGCTCCTTCCTTTGTTCCTTCTGTTGGAAAGTCATGGTACAGCAGGGGAGGAGCTCCACTTCCC
>JAUUDW010493061.1:0-12343 GCA_032361385.1 Panulirus guttatus | reverse complement strand
GGCATCCAAGTAGATGTCACCAGCTGATATGGTACTACAGCTTCAAGAGTGTCATTATACCTGTCCGCTGCCCCAGCCATCAGGCGTGAAGACCGTGATGAGAGGAGATCCTGGCCACTGGCACCATCTGGCAGAGGCAGCTGCTGCTGGACCCAACATGGTGGACACCTCCCAGAACTCCGGAGGTGATGGTCTCCTTTGATCTTGCCTCGATACGCCCTCGGTCAGCCCCAGGAACTGTCTCTGTCCTTTCTCAAACTTCAAAGTTTTTCTAGATAAACCCGGCCAGCCTTGAGTACTTCTGGCACCTCCATCACTGTGCACACTGACACCCGGTGCTGGAGACGCCGCCAGCACGCCAAAATCCGCCCAAGAGCCGTCAAGCACAGAGTGACATTGCCTCATTTGACCATGACAGATGACGCAATCAAATATCGCGTGAAGAAATTGGCTTCCATCAGGTAAGGTAAACAGAGCCGAAAGTGTTTAAAAGTAAACATTGAAACAACAGCTAAAAACTGAATACACATACGACACACAACCTGCAATGATTAGGCGTAAGACACGCAACTCAAAAGAGGACGTGAGCGAAGATGAAGTAATGTGAACAAAGATGACAGACAATGACATGATTAAGCAGAACTTATACTTGGAGTTTTGATATTAACAATTCTCCCGATGGCCGAGGTCCGTGGCACGGCCTCCAGAGACCAGGACATCAACAAACATGCTCCTTGAGCTTTCTTAAAGAATTTGCCGATTTTATGACCATTGCTTTACAATATTACGTCCGCAGTGGATATATTTCCTCGTATCCTAAACCCAATGGTCTGTAAATGATCAGAGCCGTACAAACACCAGCCGGCTTCCACTGTACTCCTACTCTTTCCCTACGATATTCACGACTCACAATGCCATGTATATTTTCCCCTTGAATAAGGCCAACGTATTAACATGCATAGCAATTGAGCCAATAGAAAAGTTTTCTAGTAATTCTTCTGTTGAACTCTTAAATATTAATACAGCTGATCTATCCGTGACTTATCGTTCAATTCATTGTGACAACAGAAACACAGAACTGACATTCGTTTGATGACTATTGATATTTGCAGCATCAGTCTCATCCACGGATCTTGTTGTGCAATACTGTCACTCAAGAGGAAAGCGCACATCTGGCAACAAGTACAATCCAAGTTCCCTTTAACTTGCAGTGGAGCCTTCACTGCTGACACGTTCAGTAAATTTAGCTCCTTAGTCCACTGAGCTCTTCACAGAGAAAAGACGTGAGGAACGATGGCATTTGAGATTGGAACAGACAAAATTGTGCCGACCAGTTTGACTTAGCCAAATGAAAAATTAAGAAATAAGAGCTAATGTAAAATCAATATAGTCTGAAGCTAGAAATAATAAAAAAAGACTTTTGCTATAAGATTAATTGAATAGTTTTACTATGGTTTGTATTGTATTGCAGTACCATGACTAGGTTGCTTCGTTGTTTGGGCTTTAGGCCTATCAACTGCCAGGGTCATTAAGGCCGTCAACGTCAAGCTCCATCCACCAACCTGAAAATCTTTAACACCTTCTTCGGGTGTTAAAGACAATTCTGCGACCACATGCACTCTCACTGTGCATGTGGCCCATGACCATGGCTAGGTTACTGCACTTAGTTATATAACTACTTTCATCAAATAAAATTCACGTCTTAATACCATTTTGGAAATGTTACGAGAGGTCATGTCTCAAAAACTCAAGAAACATGGGATGGGTAAATTTTCACGTCAAAAAATACAATGAACAAATAGATTGATTAAATGCTGGTGGTGAAGAAAATACAACTGAACAAAGAAATCCAATCTGCTGCATAAACAATATCACTGATTCTAATGTTCACCTTAATGAGCTTAATTTTCGTTAACTCATATGAAATGTATGTAGCACAATCTGTTTTCTTTGATTCTTGTATTTGGTAATAACTTTTACTTCTGATGAATTAGGTAACATTACCTCTCACAAACCAATCCAGTAGCATTACTGAATAAGATAGTTTTCGTTTTCTCTTGCTGTGTTCAGCCCATCAACTTGGTTCGCTTTGTTTGTTTTCGATGTAGATACTGTGTAGTTGTAATTACATTTGGGAAATTACGTTGGCCATAGTAATTACGCTAATGCTGCTCCAAATCTGATGTATCAAGGTGTTCGCCTGTGCAGCACTCCTATGCCTTCGGAACTTAGTCAGTAAATTGTTTTTGACTATATTATTTCCTGAGAACTGTTGCCAGAAACTATTTGTATATGAAAAGTAGATACAAAGATTATGTAATTAATTGACGTTTATACAATATATAACTCAAGGAAATGACTAGGGAAGAATAATAGATTATCAAAAGATGAAACTGTTTTAAGAATACCCTTAGAAATATTGAGATTCGAACGTGCTTGATATTGACTATTTAATACTGGGATATAAAGTATTTTCCAAAATGATATTGAAAAATACGTAAAGTTTTTGTATAGATGTCATCTCATACGTGTGGTACCTGGTGGTACTCGAGCGTTATATATCAAGACCTGTGGTAGCTTTCGGGAGGAAGGGTTACCAACCTAGCAATAAATTTCGCAAAGATATTCACAGGCAAGGAGCTTTGTGTCTGGTACTTTCGCTAAGCTGTCGAGAGACTGTACAGTAACTGCTAGAAAGACTCTGAAGGGATTCATGGGAGAGGAAACGATCCAAGACCATATCTTGTATAGATCCACCTCCTCGATGAGCTTTACTGGCGGTAAGTGTTTACAGGTATGTCTTAAGGATGTGGCAGGTGACGTCTCTGAACACTGGCAGTCCTGCACAAGTTTAGTGTGACAACAGCTGGTGCAGAATTTAATGATGCAAAATACACAGTATTAGAAAATGCTGTTTGGCAGTTTGTGTCTGCAATTTTCATGGCAGATATATGCCAAGTATTGCAGCATGGCAGGATACATGCCAAGGCAGCGGCACTGCAGGATACATAACAAGTGCAGCAGCACAGCAGAATACATGCCAAATGTAACAGCACGGCAGGATGCATACCAAGTGCAACAGCACGACAGGATACAAGCCAAATGCAGCATCAGGGCACCATACATGCCATGTGCAACAGCACGGCAGAATACATACCAAATGGAGCAGCAGGCAGGATACAAACTAAGTATAGCAGCATGGTAGGATACACGCCAAGTGCAACACCATGGCAGGATATATGCCAAGTGTTGCAGCACGGAAGGATACATGCAAAGTGCAACGGCATGGTAGGATATATGCCAAGTGCAACATGTCAGTATACACTCCAAAGCAGCAGCACAGCAGGATACATACCAAGTGCAACATTACGGAAGGATACAAACAAAGAGCAGCAGCATGGCAGGATACATGCTAAATGCAGCAGTTCGGTAGGATACATGCCAAGGACAGCAAAACGGCAGGATAATGATAATTGCAGCAACAGGGGGAATACATGCCAAGTGCAGCATCACGGTAGGATACTTGCTAAGTGAAGCAGCACGGCGGGATACAAGCCAAGTACAGCGACACAGCAGGATACATGACAGTGCAGTAGCACGGCAGGAAAAATGCCAAATGCAGAAGCACGAGATCCATGCCACGTAAGCAGCATGGCAGGATACATGTCAAAGCAGAAGCAAGGCAGGATACATGCCAGGTGGAACAGCACGGGAACTACAAAAGAAATGGAGCAGCACGGCAGAGTACATACCTAGTGCAACAGCACTGCGGGATACATGAAAAGTGCAACAGCATGGTAGGATGCATGCTATGTGCAGCAGCATGGCAGGATACATACCAACTGCAGCCGCACGGCAGGATACATGCCAAGTGCAGCAGCACGGCAGGATACATACCAAATGCAACAGCACGGTAAATACAAAGAAATGGAGCAGCACGGCAGAATACGTACAAAGTGCAACAACACGGCAGGATACATGCAATGTGCAACAGTACATCAGGATACATGACAAGTGTAGCAGCATGGCAGGATAATGCCATGTGCAACAGCATGGCAGGATACATACCAGGTGCAACAGCACAGCAGGATACATACCAAATGGATCAGCACGAAAGGATAATACCAAGTACAACAGCACGGCAGCATACATGCCAAGTGCAACAGCACGGTTTGATACATACCACAAAAAGGAGCACGGCAGGATACATGCCAAGTAAATCAGCATGGCAGGATTACTGCCAAGTGCAGCAGCACGCCATGGTACATGCCAAGTGCAGTAGCACAGCAGGATACATGAAAAGTGCAGCAGCGCGGCAAGATAAACGCTAAGTGAAGGAGCACGGAAGGATACATGCCAATTGCAGCAGCACGGTAGGATGCATGCCAAGTGCAGCAGCATGGCAGGAAACGCGACAAGAGCAAAAGCACGGCAGGAAACATGCCAAGTGCAGTAGCACGGCAGGATAAATATAAAATGGAACAGCACGGCAGGATACATGCCAGGTGCAGCAGCAGTGCGGGATACATGCCAAGTGCAGCAGCACGACAAGATACATGTCAAGTGCAGCAGGACAGCAGGATATAAGCCAAGAGCAGCAGGACAGCAGGATATATGCCAAGCACAGAAGCACTGTGGGATACATGCCCATTGCAGCAGCAGAGAGGGATACATACCAAGTGCAGCAGCACTGCTGGAGACAGGCCAAGCGCAGCAGCACGGCAGGATACATGCCAAGTGCAGCAGGACTGCTGGTTACATGCCAATTGCAGCAGCACGGCACGATACATACCAAGTGTAGCAGCACCATATGATAGATGCCAAGTGCAGCAGAACGGCAGGATGCATACCAAGCACAGCAGCACGGCAGGATACATGCCATGTGCAGAAGCATGGCGAGATACATGCGAAGTGCAGCAGTACTGCTTGAGATATGCCAAGCGCAACAGCACTGAGGGATACATGCCAAGTGCAACAGTATGGCGGGATACAAGTCAAGTGCAGCAGCATGGCGTGATACATGGCAAGTGCAGCAGCACAGCAGTACACATACCAAGTGCAGAAGTACGGTAGGATAGATGCCCATTGCAGCAGGAGGGTAGGATTTATGCCAATTGCAGCAGCACGGTAAGATACACGCCAAGTGAAGCAGCACAGTAGGATACACGAGAAGAACAAAAGCACAGCAAGATACATACCAGGTGCAACAGCATGGCAGGATACACACTAAGTGCAGCAGCACGTCAAAATACATGGCAAGTGCAGCAGCGTCAGGATACATGCCAAGTGCAGCACCACGGCGGGATACATGTCAAGGCAGCAGCAAGGCAGGATACATGC
This sequence comes from Panulirus guttatus, assembly GCA_032361385.1. Taxonomy (NCBI): domain Eukaryota; kingdom Metazoa; phylum Arthropoda; class Malacostraca; order Decapoda; family Palinuridae; genus Panulirus; species Panulirus guttatus. The sequence continues at coordinate 7,003 of JAUUDW010493061.1, read as the reverse complement.
CAAGTGCAGCAGCACGACAGAATACATGCCAAGTGCAGCAGCAAGGCAGGATACACGCCAAGTGCCGCAGCACGGCACGATACATACCAAATGGAGCAGCACGGCAGAATACATATCAAATGGAACAGCATGGCAGGATACATTCCAAATGCAACAGCATGGTAGGATACACTCCAAGTGCAACAGGATATATGCCAAATGCAGCAGCACGGCAGGATACATGCCAAGTGGAACAGCATGGGAGAATACATGCCAAGTGCAACAGCACGGCAAAATACATACCAAATGGAACAGCACGGCAGGATACATGCCAAGTGCAACAGCACGTCAGGATACATGCCAAGTGAGCAGCATGGCAGGATACATGCCAAATGCAAAATAACGGCAGAATAATACCAAGAGCAACAGCATGACAAGATACATGCTAAGTGCAGCACCATGGTAGGATACTTGTCAAGTGAAGGAGCACTGCGGGATGCATGCCAAGTGCAGCGGTACGGCAGGATGCATTCCAATGCAGCAGCACGGTAGGATACATGCTTAGTGCAGAAGCATGGAAGGATACATGCCAATTGCAGCAGCACGGCAGGATACACGGCAAGTACAGCAGCACAGCAGGATACATACCAGGTGCAAACGCGAGGCAGGAAACATACCAATTTGAGCAGTTGCAGGATACATGCCAAGTTAGGCAGCACTGAAGGATACATGCCAAGTGCAGCAGCATGGCAAGATACATACCAAGTGCAACAGCAAGGCAGATACATAAGAAATGGAGCGGCACGGCAAAATATATACCAAGTGCAACACCACGGCAGGATACATACCAAGTGCAACACCACGGCAGGATACATACCAAGTGCAACACCACAGCAGGATACAAGCCATGTGCAGCAGCACGGTAGGTTACTTGCAAAGTGCATCAGCATGGTAGGAGACATACCAAGTGCAACAACAAGGGAAGATACATGTCAAGAACAGCAGCAAATCAGAATACATGCCAAGGGCAGCAGCACGAAAGGATACATGCCAAAGCAGCATTACAACAGGATACATGCCAGGTGCAGCAGCAGGACAAGATACATGTCAAGTGCAACATTACGGCAGGATGCATGTCAAGGCAGCAGCACGGCAAGATACATGCCGTGCAGCAGCACGGTGAGACACATGCCAAGTGCAGCAGCATGGCAGGATACATGCCAAGGGAGCATCACAAAAGGATACATGCCAAATGCAACAGCACTGCAAGATACATGCCAAGTGCAGCATTACGGCAGAAACCATACCTAGTGCTCCAGCACGGCAGGATAATGGCAAGTGCAGCAGAACGGTTGGATACATGCCAAGTGCAGCAGCACAGCAGGATACATACAAAGTGCAACAGCACGCCAGGATACATGCCAAAGGCAACAGCACGGCAGGATAATGCCAAATGCAGTAGCACGGCAGGATATTCGGCAAGTGCAGCAGCACGGCAGGATACATGCCAATCGCACCAGCACGGCTGGAAACATGCCAAGTGTAGCAGCACGGTGGGATAAATGAAAATGCAACAGCACGGCGGGATACATGCCAATTGCTGCACCACGATGGGATAAATGCTAAGTGCAGCAGCATGAAAGGATACATGCCAAGTGCAGCAGCACGTTAGGATACAGGCCTAGGCAGTTATACGACAGGATACATGCCAAGTGGAGCAACACTGCAGGATATTTGCTAAGTGCAGCAGCACGGAGGTATACATGCCAACTGCAGCAGCACAGCGATATACATAATAAGCGCTGCAGCACAGCGAGTTACATGCCAAGTGCAGTAGGAAGGTGGGATACATTATAAGTGCAGCAGGACAGCAGGATACATGCCAAGTGCAGCAGCACTGCAGGATACATGCCAAGTGCAGCAGCACGACGGGATACATGCCAAGCGCAGCATCACGGCTGGGCACATGCCAAGTGCAGCAGCACGGTAGGATAACTGCCGAGTGCAGCACGACGGCGGGGTACATGCCAATTGCATCAGCACGGCACGATACATACCAAGTGCAGCAGCACGGCGGAATACAGTAAAGTGCAGCAGCACAGTGGGATACATGCCATGCGCAGCAGTATGGCGGGATACATACCAAATGCAGCAGCACGGCGGGATATATGCTAAGTGCAGCAGCACGGAGATACATGCCAAGTGCAACAGCACTGCTGGAGACATGCCAAGTACAGCCGCATGGCAGGATACATACCAAGTGCAGCAGGACAGCAAGATACACGCCAAGTGCAGCAGGACAGTAGGATACATGCCAAGTGCAACAGAACGGCAGGATGCAACTCAAGTGCAGCAGCATGGCGTGATATATGTCAAGTGCAGCAGTACGGCAGTATATATACCAAGTGCAGAAGTACGGTAGGATAGATGCCCAGTGCAGCAGTACGGTAGGATTGATGCCAAGTGCAGTAACACGGCGGGATACATTCCAAGTTTAGGGCAGCAGGATATGTGCCAAGTACAGAAGTACGGCAGGATATATGCCAAGGGCAGCAGCACGGCAGGATACCTGCCAAATGCAGCAGCACACCGATATACATGCCAAGTGCAGAAGGACAGAAGGATGCTTGCCAAGTGCAACAGCACAGCGGGATACAAGCCAAGTGCAGCAGCATGTTAGGATACATGTCAAGTGCAGCAGCACGATAGGATACATGCCAAGTGCAGCAGGACAGCAGGATACATGCCAAGTGCAGCAGCACAGCGGGATACATGCCAAGTACAACAGAACGACAGGATATATTCCAAGTGAAGCAGTAGGGCAGGATACATGGCAAGGGAAGCAGCACGGCAGGATACATGGCAAGTGCAGCAGGACAGTGGGATACAAGCCTAGTGCTGCAGTACAGCCGGACACATGCCAAGTACAACACACGGTGAGATACATGGTAGGTGTAGCAGCACTGCAGGATACTTGCAAAGTGCAGCAGCACGGCAGGAAACATGGAGCAGCACAGCAGAATAAAATCCAAGTGCAGCAGCACGGCAGGATACATGCCATGTGGAGCAGCACGGCAGGAAACATGCCAAGTGCAGCTGCACTGCAGGATACACACCAAGTGCAACAGCACATTAGGATACATATCAGGTGTTACAGCCCAGTAGGATACATACTAAATGGTGCTGCATGGCAAGATAACACCAAGTGCAACAGCGTTGCAGGATATATACCAAATGGAGCAGCATGGCAGAATACATGCCAAGTGCAGCAGCACTCTCGAATACATACCAAATGGAGCAAAACGGCCTAATACATTCCAAGTGCAACAGCATGCCCGGATACAAACTAAGTGCAACACCACGGCAAGATATATGCCAAGTGCAGCAGCACAGCAGGATACATGCCAAGCGGAACAGAAAAGCAGGATAAATACCAAGAGCAGCGGTACGGCAAAATCCATGCCAAATACAGCAGCACGATAGGATACATGCCATGTGCAAGAACGCGGAAGGATACATACCAAATGCAGCAGCAATGCGGAATACATTCCAAATGCAGCAGCATGTCGGGATCCAGTCTAAATGCAGCAGTACGGTAGGATACATGCCAAGTTCAGCAGGACAGCAGGATAATGACAAGCGCAGCAGCACGGCAGGATACATGCCAATTGCAGCATCATGTTGGGATATATGCTAAGTGCAGCAGTAAGGCAGGATACTTGCCAAGTGCAGCAGCATGGCGGGATACATGTCAAGTGCAGCAACACGGTAGGATAATTGCCAAGTGCAGCAGGACAGCTGGATACATACCAAAAGTAACAGCACGGCGGGATATATGCCAAATGCAGCAGCACGGCGGGGTACATTCTAGGTGCAGCAGTTGGCGGGATACATGCCAAGTGCAGCAGCACGGCGGGATACATGCCAAGTGCAGCAGTACGGTAGGAAAAATGCAAAGTGTAGCATCACGACAGGATACATGCCAAGTGCAGTAGCACGGCAGGATACATGGCAAGTGCAGTTGCACGGTTGGATACATGCAAAGCGCAGCAGCACGGCAGGATACCTGCCAAGTGCAGCAGCACGTTAAGATACATGCCAAGTGCAGCAGCACGGTAGGATGCATGGCAAGTGCAGCAGGACAGCAGGATGCATGCCAAGTGCAGCAGGAAGCGTGATTCATACCAAGTGAAACAGCACGGTATGATACACGCCAAGTGCAGTAAGACGGTAAGATTGATGTCAAATGCAGCATCATGGCAGGATACATGCCAAGTGCAGCAGCACGGAAGGATAGATGCCAAGTGCAGCAGCACGGCAGGATACATGAAAAGTGAAGCAGCACGGCACTATATATGCCAAGTGCAGCACCACGGCAGGATGCATGCCAATTGCAGCAGCACGGTAGAATAGATGCCAAGTGCAGCAGCATGGCAGGATACATGCCAAGTGCAGCAGGAAAGCAAGATACATGCCAAGTGCAGCCGGACAGTTGGATACATGCCAAGCGCAGCAGCACGTTGAGATACATGCCAAGTGCAGCAGTACGGCAGGATATATGCCAAGTGCAGCTGCAGGACGGGATACATGGTAAGTATAGAAGGACGGCAGGATACATGCCGTGTGCAGCAGCACGGCGAGATACATGCCAAGTGCAGCAAAACGACGGGATAAATTTCAAATGCAGCAGCATTGCGGGATTATTGCCATGTGCAGAAGCACGGCAGGACACATGCCAACTGTAGCAGTACGGTAGAAAAGATGCCAAATGCAGCATCATGGCGGGATACATGGCAAGTACAGCAGCACGGCGGGATACATGGCAAGTGCAGCAGCACGGCAGGATACATGCCAAGTGCAGCAGGACGGCAGCACAGTAATGGAGAGAGAAAGAAAAAAGAAAGATGAAAGCTTCTCAATGTTCAGCTAAGGTAGAGAGAGGCTGAGAGACTAATTAATGTATTCGAGTCATTGACAAGTCTTGTGTGTGTGTCTGTGTGTGTGTGTGTGTGTGTGTTAGTTACATAAGACTCTGGGGAAATGAATCTAGCGTATCGTAACAGTTTGGTTGATCCATGACTAATACTGTCAGTTCCTAGTGTTTGTAAATGTACGGAATTACTGGATTACTTTAACAAACAATTTATAGCGATGAATGATTAAAAAATTTCGAACTCTTTCAGAGTTTTGACTGTTTTCATCACGTAGGCAGAAAACTATTCATCTGAGGTTTCCGTGCAAAACGTTGCCACAATAACAACCACACAGACTGTGAGGGTGTCAACACTGTACAGATGGAAGGTGAGGTCTGTATCTCATCGGTGCTGGTGGCATCCAAACCTCGCGTGTTAATGCCGTTATAGCGGCAGTAGGTGTTGACACAAAATACCAACCAAATAAAAAAGGCAACTAATTCATGTGTTCATTTTCTATATTTGGGTATTCATGCAAAACGAAACAACAGTAGCACACACTTCTGACGCCATATCAGGTTATTATCAGTTCGAGGAGAGATATTATACCGTTACAGAGCAATACTGTTTAGACGGGGTGGTAACCTTTTGTTGGAAATTAAAGGTTATCAGTTTGAGTGATATCATGAGGCTTTTCACTGTAATACAAACGTGATAACGGATACGACAGAAGATATCACAATAGATAAACATATGGCATTCACATTAACACAGGCTACCAACCTCCGGCCCGAACAGCCCTCACATAACAACATCGATCGACCACGGTGTTAGTGTTTCCCACAAAGTATGCATAAATGCTTGTTCTAACTACTATTCATGACCCATGATTACGATGGCACAACCCTTGGATATGATGACATGACCTGTGATTTGACCCACAAGGGTCAGGTGAAAGGTCAGGCCAACTTAACCAAAGGTCGTGTCGTCATGCTCAAAGGGTCGCGCCTTCGTCCTCATGGGTTGTGGTTTCAACATGACGGGGGAAATGGCTTAGCAGTACTGGGGCTGTTAGTTTAGCAATACTGGGGCTGGTGATTTAGCAGAGCCGAGGCTGTTGGCTTAGTGTACCAGGGCTGTGGTTTAGCAGGCTAGGACTGGGGATTTACCAATACCGGGGCTGGTGATTTAGCAGTACTAGGGCCGGTTGTTTAGTAGTTTCTGTTTTGTTAATCTAACAGTACCAGGGCTGGTGGTTTAACAGTAACAGAGTTGGTGGTTTAGTAGTTCCAGGTCTGATGGTCTAGCAGTATCAGGGCTGGCGGTTTAGCAATATCAGGGCCGGAGGTTTAGCAGCACCAGGGCTTGTAGTAAAGCTATACCAGCTCTGGCGGCTTCGGGGTACCAGGGCTCGTGGTTTAGCAGATCCTGAGCTGTTGGTTCAGCAGTATCAGGATCAGTGGTTTACTTGTACTAGGGCTGTTGGTTTATCAGTACCAAAAAAATGTGGTACAGGAGCGCAAAGAGTGTCGACTGTTGACAGTAGTCAGGAGACAGTGTCAGGACAGCAGTCAGGAATTAGTATCAAGACAGTAGTCAGAAGATTGTCAGGAGAGCAGTCAGGAGGTGGTATCAGGAGAGTAGTCAGGAGACAGTCAGGAGGTGGTATCAGGAGAGTAGTCAGGATACTGTCAGGACAGCAGTCATGAGGTGGAATCAGGACAGCAGTCAGGAGGTGGTATCAGGACAGCAGTCAGGAGGTGGTATCAGGACAGCAGTCAGGAGGTGGTATCAGGACAGTAGTCAGGAGATGGAATCAGATCAGTAGTCAGGAGGTGGTATCAGGACAGTTGTCAGGAGACAGCGTCAGGACAGCAGTCAGGAATTAGTATCAGGACAGTAGTCAGAAGACTATCAGAAGAGCAGTCAGGAGGTGGTATCAGGACAGTAGTCAGGAGACAGTCAGGAGGTGATATCAGGACAGTAGTCAGGATATAGTGTCAGTACAGCAGTCAGGAAAGAGCGTCAGCACATCAACAACAAGGCGGGACAAACAAAATATGAATTGCAAATCTTCTCGTCAACAGTAAAATGAAATCTAAAGGAACCGT
>JAUUDW010492951.1:0-12343 GCA_032361385.1 Panulirus guttatus | reverse complement strand
CCAAGTAAGTTCACTGAGTCAAGAGGTGGAATTACAGAACCGTCAAAGGAGATACGAGAGTTGTGAGGAGTTTTCGACAGAGGGATAGGTAGAAATTGGGTCTTGGAGGCATTAAACTTAACTAGATTTCGTCTACCCCACTGAGATATCCTGTCCAAGTCTGAGTTTATTGAGGAAGCTTTGTCAAGACGAGAGGCAGATCGAGTGAGAAAAAAGGAAGCAGAACTGAAAGATGTGGATGAATACAGTGTTGAGTCGTAACCGTATCTGAACTCACAGCTCCCTCCTCTGCCACTGGGATGGCTGAAAGTGTTGCCATTATAACCCAGCCTAATGGTAATAAATTAGAGAAGAATGTTAGTATAATAACTGACGCATCTCCCTTACAATTCTAACTGTTCACCAGACTTATCGTTCCTGAGCTTGCAAAGAGAGTGGAACTTTATCTGATTCTCTTACTTTAATACTTGCCCTAGATACCCTGAGACCAGTGCTGTGGACTCTTCCTCACAATGGTTTCCGAGCGTATGATAAAGTTGATGCTTGACCCAAACATGTACTGGATGACGAAGCTTTGGATCACAATATTGACATAACAAGAAAAATCTGCGATTAGGAAGGATATGATATGTATATAATGCAACATCACAACTGCAAATGAACACTAGTAGATCTGTTTTCCACAATGATATGTGCCAAGTAAAATGTATTTATTGAGAAATTAGTAAGGTCAGTATACCACAAGATACTGTCACTACTAAAAACACAAGGCCATAGGTAGCTTTAATGCCTTATCCTATTTGAAGATGATAACCGTGGGAAATATAAAGCGTGTGATCAGAATCGTGAACACAAACTTTATGCCATAGTTTGTCAAGAAACCTAAACCTTTTAGTAATAGGTCCATGCAAACCCTGCAAGACAGCATAACATAATACTGTTTATGGTGAGATACTGTGCTTTGCCGCTCATAGGATGAGCATGAGGACCACAATAAATCGTCCACTGAAAGCGACAAAACACACACTAGAAGACAACCAACAGTGCTGACCCGTCTGTTTTGATGGTCCCGTGTCCCTGTTCACAACCAAGGACACACTAATAAGGACCAAGAGCAGAGAAGAATATCCTCTTCCTTGTGCTCATGGTTTCAGTATCAATCTGGTATAGCTCCAATGCAAACTAGGTATGGTTTTGATATAAATTTGCCATGGCTTCATCATAAATTTGGCATGGGTTTCATGTAAATATGTTATGGCTTTGATATAAATTTGGCATGATTTCAATAAATATCTAACATGGTTTCAAAAAAATTAACCATAGCTTCAATATTTGATGTGGATTCATTATGAATTTGACACTGTTTCAACATCAATCTGTCATGGCTCCATATGAATTTACCACGGATTCAGTATATACCTAGCATGGCATCAAAATAAATTTTCCATAGTTTCATTGTTAAATTGGCATGGCTGCAATATACATTTGGCAGAGTTTCCACATAAATTTGACATGGCTTCATCTAAATTTGGAATGATTCTGGTACATGCTAACATTAATTCAATATAGATGTAGTATGGCTTCATTATAAATTTGGCATAGCTTCGATATAAATTTGACATAACTTTATTATAAATGTGGTGTGGTTTCAATACAAATCTAACATGGGTTCAGTATAAATTTGGCGGTGCTTCAATGAATATTTGTCATGGCTCCAATACATATTTGGCATGGTTTCAAAACAGATCTGGCATGGCTTGCAACATAAATTTGGCATGGTTTCAATGTAAATTTGACTTAGCTACAATATAATTCCAATTGCGTTCATGTCTGACATGTGATTCCTTGTTACCCGATCCTCTAGTATCGCTGAACTAGTGATGTGATGAACAGAATGTCTAAAAACATACCTGTAAAGCCCCTTTAAACTTAAATATTGGTGCCTCAACAAAGATGAGTGGAATAACTTACGAAAATTCTTTTCTGACTTTCCTTGGGTAAATTACTGTCTCTTTTGTGGTGATCTTTTGTCTCCGCCAAACGCATAGCAGAGGTTATTGTTGAGGGAATCGAAGCTTTTATCCCATCTTCCTCCAAGACGACCTCTTCTTCCAATCCATGGTTCAACTGTTCCTGTTCTGAGGCCGTTCAGGCAGGGGATCAAGCATATCAGGTTTGGAGAAACTCTCCTTCCTCCGACTCTCATTCAGCTGTTATCACTGTCCATAATCATTACAATTCCATTATCCGTGAGGAAAAACATTCCTTTACTCAAAAAAAGTGTGATAACCTCTCCCTTTCATCCACTGACAAGTCTATCTGGTCTTTAGCTAAAGGCATCGCAAACAACTTCTTTCGCTTTACCTTTCCTTCACTTTTCCGTTCTCACGGTTGTATCACTATCTCTCCCGTAGACAAAGCAAATTTCTTTGGTTCTCGTTTCTCTTCTAACTTTACTTTGGATGACTCTAACATTCCTTCACCCCCCTGATGCTCTTACTAATCCTTTGCTTCTTCCCGTAATCTCTTTTCAAAATGTCCGAAAAAAATACTTCTCTCCGGACACAAGCAAAGCTTATGAACCTAATGACATCCATTCCTGTGTACTGAAAGAGTGCAACTCCGAACATGCGCCCGTGCTTGCTCGTCTATTCCGCTTCTGTTTAAAAACCAGAACTTTTCCTTCTTCCTAGAAACATGCTTTGGTACATCCCATCCCTAAGAAGGGTGACCGTTCTAACCCCTCCAAAAATCGTCCTGTTGCTTTGACATCTACCATTTCTAAAGTTTTTGAATGGCTCCCCCCTCTCTTGGCTTTCTTCTCTCACTTTGCTCCTTCATACCAAGCTTCATTTCTGGCCGATATATCTCCGTGGATGTTGATCGATCAACCTCTCCCCCTTTCTCCATCAACAATGGTGTCCCTAAAGGTTCTGTCCTGCATCGTACACTCTTTCTCCTTTTATCAACGATTTCCTTTCTTCTACAAATAACCAAGTGCACTCATACGCTGACTACTGAACAGTGCATTCCTCCACATCCTGCAATTTTGTTCCTTCTGCTCTCACTCAATCTGCATCTTGTCCCGACAAAACTTCTTCAGTAACCTCAGACTGGGACATGATATCTTGGCGGGGTAGACGAAATCTAGTTAAATTTAATGCCTCAAAGACCCAGTTCCTGCCTATATCTCTACCGAAAATTCCCTAAAACTTTCTTCTCTCATTCGACGGTTCTGTAATTCCTCCTCTTGACTCAGTCAACATACTTGGTGTTACTGTAACATCCACACTATCTTCGAAATCCCATATTAAGGAAAAAGCTAAATCTGCCTCTAAAAAACTAGAAGTACGAACACTTGCTCCATTTATACAAGGGATTGATACGTCCTTGTATGCAGTACTGCTTTCACATCTGGGGTGGATCTAGGTCTGCATCCATACTCGACAGCGTTGAGTCGAAACCGGTCCGACTTATCAGCTCTCCCAGGCTAACTTCAAAAGTTATCCCACTTGTCCTACACCGCAATGTTGGTTCACTCTCTCTTTTCTATAGGTATTACTTTGGTTTATGCCTCCGGGAGCTGGCTGCTTGTGTACCCCTACCACTAGCTAGACCACGCAATACTCGGCAAGCTGCTGCATCACATAATTACTGTGTGGCCGTTAGCAACTCAAGGGTGGACCATTTTGATAACTGTTTCTTTCCCTACACCTTGAAGCTTTGGAACTCTATATCCTCTTTATATTTCAATTACGGCATAGAAGTTTTACACCACCACTCAGCATGGGAACACACCACACCACCACCTAGCAGGTCATCTCACCATCTTCCAGTAGGTAAAAACATTACCATCCAGCAAGGGGTGATATCTTCACCACCTGACACAATTCATCACACAATCATTCACCACATATCATCACACCATCATCCAGAGCAGGGGCATCACATTACCACTCAGCATTAGGATATCATACGTACCACCACGTAACATGGGGACATCACACCACCAACCAACACACGTCATCACACCACCATTCACCACAGGTCATCACATCACTAGCTAGTCTACAACATCAACAAAAGTTCAGTCTCATGGAAATTGGCTGACTGGCTATAAACAAAGAGTAGTGATTAATGGTCAAGCCTCAGAATGGTTAGACGTAACAAGTGGTGTGCTACAAGAATCAGTACCAGTTTTCTTTCTCATATATATCAATGATACAGTGATGAGCTGCATCGTAACATATCGAAATTCAAGAGCTGGGGAATAGATTTACAACAGAAATTGAACATCTGCAGCTTCAAATTGGCGAAAACAAACTGACGGACTGGGCTCAGAGATTGCAAATGAATTCTAATGTTGATACACAGTAAAAATGAAAAGGCAGACTACATTATGAATTCTGTTGAGCTGCAAAGGGCAGACGAGGAAAAAAGAACTGGATGTAATAATCTCTGATGATCTAAAGCCAAGTTAGCCAAGTTAGTAATGCATAGAAAAAAAAAATGCTAACAAAATTCTTAGATTCACAGGCAGGTATTTCGAACAGAAGGCTAGGGAAATTATCCTCACTCTTTACAAGTCACTGTTGCGTCATCTTCCTGAATACTGCTTTCATTTTGTCACCCTACTTAAGAAAGACACAGAATGCTGTGAGTACAGAGACGAGCTACCAAGATGATTCCTGAACTTAGAAACAAATCCTTGAGAGCCGAATAAACGACTTACATTCATTTAGCTTTAAAAAAGAAAAAGAAAATGGTTAAGATATGATCTAATACATGTATTCAAAATTTTCCATGACCTCGATAATTTTGATTTCAAAGGCTACTTCAGGATAAATTCGTCTGATGTCACTCGCTTTAATGGATGGATACAAACTCGCATCAAGCGTTTTACCGAGAATGAGACAAAGTAGTTTTTCTTCAGGATTGTTAACATATGGGAAAACATATCAATTAGAATAGCTAAAAGCAGTACCACAAATACATTTAAGCAAAGACTTGGCAAGTGTTTCGCTTCAAATGACGACTGACATTAAATGCGCTTCCTTTGCTCTATGAAAAGTTTACAGGCTTTTTGTCTTTGAAAAATCTGTGTGTCTTCCTACTCCTACCACACTAATCCATGAGTTTCTGTTCTCTTCCACTGTCTCAAATAGCCTCGAAAGGACCCAGTGGTCTGTTGCTGTTTGTATTGCTTTGTACAAATCACTGTCCAACATGGCGCATTATACCATCATCCACCCTGGCACATCATATCACCATCGAACCCGGCTCATCACACCACAGCCCAACCAAGCACACTACATTCCCTTCCAGTATGGCACATCACATCACCACCCAGCCTGGTACATCATATCACAACCCAGCCCGGCACATCATATCACCACCTTGATTAACGCATCATACAGCAACCTTACCTCGCTCACCACATCCCTATCCAACGCGGCACCTCACAACACCGCCTAGTCTGGTACAAAACATCACCATCCAGCCTGGCACAACACATCATCAAGGCTGAAGCAGCATACCATCACAACCTGGAACATCACACCAACATTCAATTTAGCACATAATACCACAGCCCAGCATGGCATATCACGTAACTACTTAAGCTGGCAAATTACATCACCACAAATTATCATCAACCACCTATCAAATCACAGCCCAGGAAGGCATATCACATCACCATCCAGACTGTCACCTCACATACACGTTTCAGCTTGGCACATCACATCACCACCCATCCAAAAATATCACATCGGCAACCAGTCTGGCACATCACATCAACATCCATCCTGGTACGTGGCAGCTCTCCAAGCATATTACATCCAACCATTCGCATACGTGTACATCAAAGTGACTTCTATCGTCGCGCCAAAGAAGTCGGTTGGTAAATCACAGTAACGGCCATCCTGAAACCTCCACCCCTTCAAACACACACAGCCTCGCACATCACACCAAAACAAACACTGGCACGTCACACCTTAATACTGTGTAGTCTGGCATATTACGCCAAACAGCGATACATCATGTGACTATACAGTGTCATTAGCAACGATGCCATCATTCTCAAGTGTTAGCAGGCGACATCAGTCACAGGTCGCCACACCTGACCACTGTGATCATCGCATTAAGCCAATGACATTAACCTCAGACTGACTTACGCCAGAGGTGTGAGGCAGCCACTCTTAAACATAACGACAGAGGACCCGTCTGCATAGACGTGGTAACGAAATCAGCAAACAAGCTTGGCGGCAATGCCCACACAGTCACTCAATTGACGCCCTACGTGTGGCTGACCCTCACTGCTTCAACTCCCCAGCATCACTGAAGGTAAAACAGTGAAGATGTCGACTTAACTCAGACCGCAATGCCAGCTGGTGCGGGAAACGTCATGCCAATGTGCCTCCTGATTCAAGGATCCTTTTCGGGCTGCTGCACCGTCAGTAGAAGTATACCATGTAACTACAGGCTTTTCTCCCTTTTTTGGCAAGGCCCCGGTGGTGCTTCGTATTTCATAGCTCCTTCGGTAGAACTCGCGTTGGGTATCGTCACCATCTGTCTCCAGAAGCAGATGGAGCTACGGAACGTACGGCTTAGCCCTCCTGCAGCTCAAAGCACAAATGGCAACTGCCCACTAACTCGGGACATTAGCTCGCCTCTCCCTTCTGCAGATGCTTCACGACGGGCACGCACTAATCTTACGGGACGCCTGTCTAACCTCCTGCATTGCGAGATTCCTGCCAAGGCTGCCACCGTCATCTTACCCCTCCTTCTTACTATAATCCTGCACCTCCAATAGCATCTTGCCCTTGCTACAACACTCATGTATATTACATTGTAAAACACTATGTTATTGTTATTACTCGCGTTTCCGTAACCGTCTCTCATCAAACACCAAAGGCGTTGGACACACAACACGAGCACTCCGTACAACCACACAGCCTAAACATCAGTCTATTACAGGCTGGAGAATCACATCCAACAACCTAACCCATTGCGTCACGACTGAGTTTGGCACATCAATACCATCGGTGAGCGTATCACACGCCAGAGACTGGCCCATTACATCACTAAACTACTTATCAAATCACGCCACAAGCAACGTAGCACATCACGGCAGTACACCACAAAACCACCCAAGTTGTCTTATCACCACAATGCCCGGAACATGACTCCACACTCTAACAAGTAATACTAGAGCGGTACCCAGTGCAGTGTTTTTTACCATGAAAGTCCACATCTGTACTTTGTCTTTTTTGCTGAGGCGGTACGGGCAACTGCCGCCCAAATCAAGGACATTTCAACGCTATATATATATATATATATATATACCCTAGCCTGAATCAGGTACCCATTTTCTCGACCAACTCCTAGGAGTGGATGAACAGCTATGTTGAGTGTGGACCAAATGCCGCACCCAGGATTCGAACCTATGCGATCGACACTGGGCGGCCCGTGAATGAGTCACGGTCAGGAACGCTAACAGTTACTCCACGGATGGTATGTATTCACCAAACATTTTCCTATAAAATGTCGTTTCAGTGGTCATCACTCCCTTACCCTCACCAGTGTATCACATTACCCTCACTTACCCTAGCAGTTTACACTTTCTGTACGGGAACATTACACTAGTCTTACAAGCTTATGCCTTACACCGTACTATACACCTAAGCACATCACAAGACAGCACATCCTGGCAAATCACGCTAATACGCACCCTCTCATATCAGAATACCACCCATCATAGCACATCACAAAGCCTCGCCCACCAAAACACTATTCACCTCACGACATCACATAGCTTGGTGCTTCACAAAGCCTGGCATATCTCACCAATATCATGCTAGAACACCACACAACCTGGTACATGGCAACCCCCTGCACCTCATATTACCTCACACCTCGTGAAACCTCACTATGCTATAGCCTAACACATCATATGAACGCATCGTACATCACAAAATCAAAATGCCTGATTTATCACAACACCATTCAGCCTGGAACATCACATCATAGCCCATTCCAACAGATAAGACCAACACTTCCCCTAGCATATCACATCATGATCCACCACATCACATCACTCCAACACCCGCTGTCACCAAAAAAGTCCCAACCGGGCACATCACAGCACAAACCAACTAAGCACTTCAAACTACCATCCATCCGAACACATTACATTATAACCCATCCTAGACCATCACACACGACCTGATACTGTCTCTACTTTTGCTCTATCCTCGTTCTCCATCAGGCAAAGAAGATCTCTTTGATCCCAAAGAATGAACAAATTTTAAGTAAACCGTAACTTTTAACCACACAATTAGAATGTACCTTATTCACTTCTTGATGAGCCCAGTGTATATTGTAACAGTACCAAGACGGCACGAGATCCGGAAGACTGCAAAGCAGACCTTATCAGTGGACCTCAAACACCCACCACACACGAGGGGCTTTGCAAGCTAGGTCGGACAAGCGTTCGTCACGCTTAACAGCAGCATATTTGTGGACTCCCGTAACTGAAAGACGGGACGATACATTCTGAACCTGCGAGCTGTTAGCATTTCAACGAGGACCCATGTTTACGTTAGACAAGGACGAATTCGTCACGTTGCCTCTCAAAACATTTCTCTCTCGTTTTATTTCTTTGTTATTTTGAGCCATTTCGTGCAGTTTATCAAGTCGTACGTTCCATAAACATACGTCGCACCAAACGAATATTAAGCAAACCAATGTCTCATTACTGATTCACCAAATGGTCCACATCAAATAATTACTGAAATCTGTAAAAGTCAGTGTTTCATGCTACAATGCCGACCGATGACCCAGATCATATTTCAAGGTGACATACTTAACCGAGCCACCAAAAAGCTGTACCAACTACGTTAGGAAAGAAAAAAGTAATAGGAAGGACTTCATCATGGCTCTTAGTACTTCCCCGAACTGTTTAACGAGCACATTGGAAGAATATGCATATTTTTGACAGTAGTCTGATTGTCAAAGTTCAATAGAAGTTCTAAATAATGCCAGATACTGCCCCAGCAGGAAGACTGATATACAGAACATGTTACTCCAAACCTAAAACGATGCCCCGATCTCTCTCTCTCTCTCAGTTTCTCTCTGCAGTAATAACAAGTATTTACTTTATGTTATTTCAAGATGTTGCTGAACGAATGTGGTTACACCTAATCATGTTGACGTATACATCCTGCTTGTCATATCATCTATAGCTTGTCAACTGCATAGGAGAAAAATAACGATATAAATGATTACATAAATAATCACCCAACATAAACAACAACACGATTGACAAACAGACTGACTGACAAGCAAACATTTCACATTACGCGTTAAAACACAATCATGGACAGTGATAAGAGCAAGTACACTGCAAGAGAAAGTAGGTAACACAATAGCATTGGAATATCACCAATACAACCATCTATAGAATGTTGCTGCCCTCCTGTCCCAAAGACTAGTCAGTATAAGACATGTTTTACTGTTTTTTAACGAAATAAAACTACTACAATGATCATATCTCACAATTACAAGCAAGTTTGTTTGGTTATACATCGTTAACAACTGTATTCGGAACTCCTTCGGCGTAGATACTGAAGTTGGATACCCAATGACTTTCCCAGTCATCCTCTGATAACTGATTAGCCTTTAGAGTCTTATGACTGAGAAGGTGGTTCTAAATGAAGCACATGAGATGATGTGATTTAGGTAGATTAGAGGACGACGACACATGCGCGGTGGAAATGTCGGAGGAGGTACAGGAATGGTTGCATAGATGGTGCTTCTGACTCGATAACAAAATCCCTGTTGACTACTTTACCACTCGTAGGTGGTGAAGACCTACATGCACAGAACCCGAGGTAAGCGATGAAACTCGTTACACAACAAACCAGGGAGGCGGAGTAGGAACATAACTTTACTCATTTCCTGAAGGTGGAGAACACGTTACGTGCAGTACATCACCATTTCCCAACACATTTTCCTAGTGCAGCTTCAGTGTGGAACGTTTTACCAAACATTTATTTCTTCTCGACTTCTGCTAACAGACCCGACCTCAGGATGAAAAGAAACAAGAAAAGTCCCGGTGCTTCGTAGAAAAATGAAAGCACGTGCCTGCTTCCTTAATGGAACGATGTGATTAATATTCTTTTTGTCGCGTCTCTATCCGGCATGGGTCTTCGTTTACCATTTCCCAGTACGCTGGACGAACAAAGCGCACGGTGCTGTATAGTTCTACTCAGTCACGAAGCGTGAGCGATTTGCATATTCAACATATGCGGTTTTAGTTTGTCTACAGTAGGCAAAATAAAATAAGAAATAATTTAGGGACTGAATAAACCAAGATTACTAAATGTGTTGTTATATCAAGTGCCTTAGCTTCTCATCTGGCTACATACGTATCCTCGTTAGGTTAGGTATTACCAAGTGCAGGAAACCACGTAGTAACAGAATACTGCTGACGCTGGATTACACTATATATCAGAAATACTCAGAAATATCGTATTTCTATACATCTTTCTCTCGCTGCTTTCTTATATACATAAAGTTTCTCTTTCTCCAGTGTTAACGAGCAGAATAGTCACGTAAATATAGAGCAGGGTCGTCACAGGAGCAAGAGTTCTTAGTCACAAGCTGGCTTGTAGATCAAGGGGTCACACGCAGGGACACACATAGCCAGGTCATAAATGAAGCAGGAATCCTCTGCTACATAACCGTGGATCGTAAAAACAATGTGCGTCGTTCTGATTACTTGGCGTTAAAAGGCTCCCGTACATTGTTCTCAGCTTTAAGGGTAATGTCCAAGCCTTGGTCAACGAAACAAAATATCTTTAATGCAACGTTTCATGGTAATGGGACAGCTCATGTTGGCATTAAAGGCGTGGTTCCTTTGTGACTGTTCCCTAGAGCGGTAGCCGAGATGGGACATTAAACAAGGTCGGTCCTGACCTCACAGCAAAAATGGGTGAATTTTGACTCCAGCACCCTCAGACATCTCCTCCAAAAGGAAGGATATGGCAATGATTTCCTTAGCTTCATAATACGTCTATCAACGAGTACCTCACACCGAAGTTATATTGGCGAGGTCTACGGAACCTGTTAACAAACATTAGAGTAACGAGTTCTGTATGGATTCTTTTTTTTTGTTAAGAAATTTTCTTTCTAACAGCTGAATGTGCAACACATTTCGAAACCATTATGTGCATTCGTTTACATTTACAGCATCTTTAACTCTTTGAAATGAAAAATGGTAAAAAAAAAATTTAATGGATTGTGAACTAAAACGAAAACACTGTAAGGACCCGATAACATGTATGGGACGGATCGCAGTAAACTCTTACTTGGTATGACTGTGATGGAACAGAAAGGGATATGAATGTTAGGGGAAAAGAAGCTCAGTAAGGTAAGCATAGGATGGAAACATGAGCCGTGGCTGAGTCTAACAGTAAGAATGAGTATGATAAACGGTAATGGTTCTGCATGCAGATGTGTTACAATTCATAGTTACAAGATGTGCGTGCGATACACGATAATATGCAAAATTACGTTGAATATCAGTTAAGTAATATAATGTCATGCTTCAACTTTGACATAAATGATATAGAAAGGTCACTTAAAATCGTAAATACTTAGTTCTGAGCAGATAGGCCGTTGCAGTTACTAGGAATCAACTGTTTTCAAATTGATAAAACAGGAAAAGAAGGCCGTTGTAGTTATAGGAATCAACTGTTTTCAAACTGATAGAACAGGAAAAGCGAATGGGGCAGAGGAGGATATAAAAAAAAATCATTGGACAATACCGAAACGAACGTTTCTCCGGAAGGAAAGGACTTACGTAGCATTGTGAGGAGGAACAGCGTGCCAGGGATATGAATGTGGGCACAATGACAACCATACTTACTTATATGGATCATTTCCACACTGGCATTATACAGACGGCCTGACAATAACGTCACTGTGCCTTGTCACACACGTAAATTTGGCTCCATTGTGACGTCAGGCATGTTTATAGCATGACACGAACGCACACAACACATCATAGGTATCAACCTAATTGTTAGAGATTTCAACACAACACAGGCATCGGTGTGACGCAGGTGACACAACAGCTTTAGACTTTAGCTCTACCTAACGTGACGGTGTTTCGCGATATGTTTATATGAGATCATCTTTTGTTTACAAACTTGCCTGGGTGAAATATCATTTTTATTATTATCATACTTGATCGCTGTTTCCCACGTCAGCGAGGTAGCGCCAGAAAACAGACGAAGAAAGACCCATCCCCCCACATACACACATATATACATACATGCAC
>JAUUDW010492840.1:0-12343 GCA_032361385.1 Panulirus guttatus | reverse complement strand
GGAGCTACTGGAAACGTTGTCCTGGAGTGACTCCAGGGCTCTTTCAGGAAAGGACCCCGAGGCAGTTATAAGTTAATGTACAAATATTGGGAAAATTATTATATTTCATTGTGGTTGAACGTTGATGATTTCTCATTATATAAGAACCACAAGATTTAAGTTATGTTTGTATACACACAACAGTGTGTATACGAAAATGAAGCCAAAATTATAGTGCAATACTTTGTTAAGTTTATGCAGTCAAACTTCATCCCTGGAAACTAAACCATTTATTGTTTCGTTGTCAATTTATCATTTGTGGAACTGTTGTAAAGAATATATTCACTCTTCCGTAATAATGGCTTCTTTTGGTATCGTGTACTAGTGATAATATGTTAGTTATGAATGACATTGATAAGTTTCTTAATGCTAATCAGTACCTTGTGGTGGAAGAACTAACAGACTCCTGACGATGCTGCTGCAGGTGATGGTCCTACTGAGGAGTGGAAACACCGTCCTAGGGACACCTCCTGGATGAGGGGTGACGTCATCACCACCACCGTCTTCCTCACCACCACCGTCTACACCACCATCTTCCAGCCGCCCCTCACCACTCAGCCCCTCACTCCCGCCACCCTCGCGCCCTCCACCGTCACCGCCACCAACATCCTGTACACCAAGTCTCCGGGAAATTTCCACCCATCGGCCGTGAGCCCCAATAGGACTGCCGACAGGGGCGGCGGCAAGGAACTAGGGGAGGGCTCCGTCACCACCTCCAATGACGACGGCGTCAATCAGAACTGTGACAATCACACCAACCCCTTAGATCGTCCTCAGAGCGACTACCCACAATCAGGGAATGACGGAAACCGAGTCCCGGGCACCTCGAGGGACAAGGACAAGAGCACGCAACACAAAGGCGACAAGACTAACTTCATAACCGTGACCCGGACGATCACGACCCCACCTCCCACTCTCCACCTCACCAATCCACCGGTGCTCACCGCCGCCACCACTACCACCGGCCTCACCCAGGCTGAGTACGATATCACCGACCTGGTCCAGCCGTCTATGGAGTACCCAGGTCCCTCCGCCACCATTACGGCCTCGTCTGCGACACCGTCTTTGTCGTCGACCCTGCCACAAGGGCCCCCGGCGGCCACAATGCCATCAGTGGGCGAGACGGTGATCACCACTCTACTCTCCCCCAGCGGCTCTTACGGCCACAGTATCCCCACCACCACCATAATCACCAACACCACAGTCGATGGAGGTCCTAATGAAGGACATATCGAGGAGGTGCTGGGCAGTTCCCACTTGTTAAAGCCAACGGCAACCACGAACCCACCTGAATCCACTGAAATTTCGAGTAACAACGAACACCTGATGCAGGACGCAGCGACCTCAACGACGATGACGAGTCCAGGTGGCGTCGCAACGCCTAGTGGAGCGGGGACCACACCAGAGAGGCCGGTAGATGTCACTCCGACCGACCCGAGTGTCGTTGTTCCTGGAAGCGAGACGACCGCCGCAGAGGAAGCAAGTTTTCCAGTCGGTACAACGGAAGTTAGTCCTAATCCCCAACAGGGTGGCCAGACTTTGACTGGACTACACATCCCAGCGAAGACCACGACGACGACGACAGAGGCTACTGTTGACGACACTGTGGATAAAGAAACGGAGACCAACCTCAGAGATCCCGTAATCGAAGGAACGACCGAAAGCAGCGGTGATGATCCAGTGAAGCAAACAGTAACTGAACCTGGTCATGATATTGCCGTGACTGAAGGGAGAACAGATCTAAGCACCGGCAACCCGAACGTAGGAGCAACTGAAGCTATCCTTGGTGTCTCTGTGGCAGAAGCAACAACGGAGACCAGCCTTGACGTTTATATAAATAAAGGAACGACAGAAACTAGTTTTACTGTCCCTGTGAGTGAAGAACCAACAGATATAATTTTGGATGTCTCCACCAGTGGCGTCATGAACGGAACAGATGTACACCTGAACGTGAGCAAGCCAGGAGGGCCTGAGCCCACAGAGGACTCCCCAGGAATGAACTACACACATGACTCTTTCTGGGACATTACCAGCCCGGCTCTCCAGACCACCACTGACTTGGCCCACATACCCACCGACACCTTCCCACCACTTTCTGAGGGGAACTCGACCGTCGAACTTGAGCTAGAGTTGGTTTATCCAACAACTCCTGCATCTGGTCTGATTACACCTGCCCCTGACTTTACAACACCGGCGTCTGGTCTTACAACACCTGTATCAGACCAAACGACACCTGCATCCGGTTTGAAAACGCCTGTATCTGATCTGACAGGACCTGCATCTGATTTAACAACAGCACCTGACCAAACAACACCTGTATCTGACCTAACAGCACTTGCATCCGACCTAACAACACCTACATCTGAACTAACAACACCTGTAACTGACCAAACAACACCTGCATCAGACCTAGCAACACCTGTAACTCACCAAACAACACCTGTATCTGACCTAGCAACACCAGTAACTGACCAAACAACACTTGCGTCTGAACTAACAACAACTGCATCTGACCATGATTATATCCCCTTGGGAACAGACACCTGGGAAGAAGCCTATGATGGTAATGGAACCAAGAACGGAACATTTGGTGTTGACTATCCCGAATCCAATGGCGATGGAATTCTCTTTAACGTCTCGGAGACTGGGAATGGAACCCAACAGCCAGATCAAGATATCGCTGGCGACCGGGATTCGACAGAAGGCATTTACTCTTTACCCCCAACTGCTCCAGACCACGAAACCACGACGACGACTTCGTCTGCTACAGAGACCGAGTCACCAGGTCTTTCAGAGTCTGGGACCACGACAGAAGGTGTGGAGGCTGTGGACCCCTCACCTGAAGGACTGGGTGACGGGGACGTGGACGCGGTGAATTCAACTGACGGTGTTACGGTATGGCAAGATGCCTTTGACAAAACCCCGACTACCGATTCGCCTTTTCTCACAGTGTTCTGGGATGATGACCGTAACATATCAAACTCCTTCCCGTACAGTAGTAGCACTGAAGAGAGTTCATCCGGGGGACCTTTTGGAGCAGACTTTCCACTCGGCAACAGTAGCAAGGAACATGGCGGCTCTTCCGATTTTCATCCAACAAGTAAACCTGTGAGTTCTTTTCCTACCGAGCTTGTCAATGGGTCTGCCATATTTTCTCCCTCAAAAACAGTAACGCCGTTGTCTTCGTCAGGAATCGAGGCGTCCATGTCGGTGGTGTCTCTCCCCGTTAAGCCGTCTCATGTGACGTCTCCCATCACCGTCGTGCCAACCATGCTGGATCCAACAGCCGACCCTCCAGATAGCACTTACAGCACGACGACCTTACCTGCAGGAGGGCCAGATGCCCTGGATCCCTCATCCTACCTTCCGAGTAGCACTCACAGAACGACGACCTTACCTGCAGGAGGACCAGATGCCCTGGATCCCTCATCCTACCTTCCGAGTAGCACTCACCGAACGACGACCTTACCTGCTGGAGGGCCAGAGGTCCTGGATCCCTCATCCTACCTTCCGAGTAGCACTCACAGAACGACGACCTTACCGGCAGGAGGACCAGGCATGGACCCCTCGCCGTACTCCCCGGATAACACGTACAGTACAACAAGCATAGCTACAGAAGGATCTGAAGTCCTGAGTACCCCTGAAGGATCTCAGGTCTCATCTCCTGGTGGATACGTACCAAGCAAAGACAGTGATAAAAGAGGATCGGTATACTTAACTTCGTCAGACACACTAGTGACAGAAACTGTATACGAGTCGTCTGTAGTGCCTTTTTCACCGGAGCCTCCTCCTCCCCCTGTGGAGGTCATGGAAGTGTCTCCAACACTTGAGTCTCCACGGGAAACACCCACTGAAACTCAGGGAACCAGCCCCGATACGTACCAGACATCCTTACCAACACCAGAACCAGATGTAACTGAGTCGCTTTCTACAGTGGATGAAAAAATTGCGCCAATATCGTATGGTGTATCAGAGACGCCATCTTCCACAGAAGACGATATGGCAGTGTCGACACTAACCAGCGTCCCTTCTACTTCAACGATAACCGCTCCAGTCTTTGTGACCCTGTTCACCACGAGATCTCAGAAGCCGCACATAACGTCCACTCCAAGCACGACGACGCTCCCTGTCGTGCACACCTCAGCGGAGTCAGCCACTGTGTCGTCGTCTACCACGAAAGGGAGCCTCCTGACCTCGCCCGTGGCGACAATACCGGCAACTCCGCTCTCGACGGAGCAGACCACGGGACCCCAGCCCAGCCCGCCCAGTCCTAGCAACAATGCAACGGTGCCTCTCGATCAGCGATACTGGGTCAGGACAGTACTCGAGGGCCCGCCCAAGGAAAGCAACACACAGCTCTACTGGAGCAAGGTGGAGGCGGCTCTCACAGAGATTTATATGACGGCCTACGAACGGAACTTGGCCAGGCAGCGGAACGCAGACGCGAGAGAGTCGGAATTGCACAGGGCACCCGACAGAGAACTGACGATCACGTTGGTCGGTACCGAGTCACCCAGCAGCACGACTCGTGATCCATTCGAGAACTACACTACCATCATTGCCAGAGTGCGGAGGGATGTGATGGACTCGCTCAACACACCCACACAGCCCACAAGGAGACTCCTCACGCGGTATGACACGCGAACCCTTCCCGCGCGATATAAGACAGCTCCGGCACTCCTGCGGAAAAAGGTGTTAATCCCTCTTCACGATATGACGGCGGGGAGCGAAAAGCCATCGAAACGAGAAGATAAAAAGGCATCATTCATGATCAAACCTCGGTATAACGCTCGCTCCCTCACCAGAAGAAAACGTTGGATCGAGTGGCACGCTGAACATAGGTCGAATCATCAGTCGAAACATCTTGATGAACCTCGTTCGCTGTACAGCCAAGGGCACGTACTCAGGAAGCGTACGGCGGCAAAGGACGTGAAGGTGAGGCTGCATAATGTGACCTACGATAGCAACACTGACCTGACGGAGCTGGTGTACACGGTGTTCGACGTGGAGGAACCCATCCTGGCGAAGGAGGCAGTGCAGAACATGTCCACGGTGAACGATATGGAGATGGCAGTGGTACTGGACCAAGTGGTGGTGGTCAAGGCTGAAGGTAGGTATTTAAGGATGGGGTCAGCCCTCTCTGCCTTCCAAAGTAGTTTAGAATAGCTTAACTTATGAAGGGTTAACAGGGTGAGTATAATATTTTTTATTTGTACGACTTTCATATGTCGTGCTTTCCTTAAATTGACATACACAAACTAAGCCACATTTTATTATACAAATCAGATAAGAAATTACATCAGCAGTGTTACTCCCACCACACTTTTTTATTTTAAAGTTTATTTTTTCCAAGATATTGTATGGCCATTACACTGCGTTACAGTGATCAGCCTTCACATTAATGTACCTCATCCTGATCACAGCGGTACACTACCTCCAGTATACTATCACAGTACTTACAGTGACTCCTTTTCCCCTCTCACTGTTTCTTAGGTATGTCTCTCTCTTCCTCTAACACTCTGTATTCCGAGAACCTTCACTCCTTCTTCCCCAGCGACAGTGTCAGTCAGTCACCATTTTCACCTGATCGTCATTATTCCCGACTCCCCAGTCGCTCTCTCACACCCACGAACGCTGTTCACAGAGTACCTGCAGGGGCGCGTGGCGGCCCGGGAGAGCAATCTGGTGTACGCCGTCATCGGGGGCGTGGTAGGGGGCGTGATGTTGCTGGTCTTCCTCGTCTGGCTGTCAGTCTTCCTGTGCAAGAGACACAAACGCAGCAGGGAGGAGCTGCAGCCAGACTCCGAGGTGGGTAGACTCTCGACATTCAGTGTGACTCACTTTCCCCACTTTACTCCAGTTAGGGAAAGTAATACAACCTCTTTTAAGTTGAAGTACCTTATAACTCGAGCTTTACTGAAACATGGAAACTAATTTGTATTCTCAGTTCTAATAAGACAATTCTTTTAGTGAAGATAAAGTGTTTATGACACGTATTTTCAAGTTAATACCGAGTTATGATGTGTCTGGCGAGAAGTAAAGTTTGCTACAGGTCTGGACGGGGCATCTTTAAAGGAGTTTTCACTTCTGGGGCGGATTTTCAGAAGGGCCCATTTATGTGCGTGGAGATAGATATTAACCATCATAATGACAGAATACAAAGTCTTGTAAACAAATGTGCATAAGACTCAATTCCAAAAAGGAACTGACAGTGGCACGTGAATGTGATTCTATAAATAATACCAGAGTCTTTCTAGGTTATAATTGGTAGTGGTGTATCCAACAGGCAGCGTCGCCCAGGAGCCAGCTGAGCGCCAACGTATACGGGGGACGCGTGAACCTGGCCTTCGCCACTGACAGGGACGAGAAGGTTAGTCTCTCTTTATCAGGTGAGGGACACCAGCCTAGTGCCTCCACCCTACTGGATTTTGTGCCCATGAGCTCTCTCATCTCGTCGTCAGGTTGTTCCTCACTTGTTTTCCCTCGCGTATTGTTCTGTGTTGGTAGGTGATGCCTCCTCATGATACAAAGGCGTTACCAGGAGGAGAAAATGAGTGTGTTAACAAGACTTACTACCACTGATTGGGGACGAGGTGGTTGACTGAGTGGTGTATCGAAATCGTTGAAGACCTCGTTGTAAGGATTCGACTAAGAGTAGAAAGTTGTGAGGGGAAAATGGTTATGATACAACATATTTCACGCTGTGTATGCTACTGTCTGTGGTTCCTCTTTAAGTCGAGTACTTTTGACATAGTTGTGTACGAAGTGGATGTGGTGTCTCTTTCCTTTATATCGCGTGATCACCGGATCCCATGACCTCCCGCAGGTGGACGCCTCGCCCTTGCCCTCGACCTCACACGCCCTCGAGGACCACCTGGAGCACGCCTCGCCAACCAGCTCCCACGACAGCCTCATCAGCAAACCCAAACAAGGTCATGTGTTGTCGCAGTGAACCACTTTAACACTTAACACCATGATTTCCTTGACTGCTGATTGTTTGCAGTTGTCTATTTATCTGTAGAAGTAAAAAGGTCATGTGCATGAGATTTTTGAAATCTTTGCGATAGATATTTTGCCGTGAATTGTCTCAAGATATACATGATGTTTATATACTTCTATATAAGCAATGATTGCATGTTTGTTCTACATATGTTTTCTATTGAGTAACTCCATGATGAAAGAGTATGAATAGCCACGAAAATGAGTACCAGACTATCCAACCTAACGACTAGGCTGTCCCACAGGTGCGGTGTTAGGGTCCTCGAACGCCCGCTCCCGTCGACACATCCGGCACCGGCAGGAGGAGGCGAACGAGAAGTCACAAGACGACTCGCCTGAAGAAGAAGAAGACGATGATACCTCAGAGGAGGAGGAGGTAAGGCTCCCTACACTCATATCTTTTATCAACATTGATACACAAGAAGGCATGGGAAGTGTTCTTGATAAGTTTGTCAGTATGTACGTGGATGGTTGTTATAGAAGACCATGTTTCATATTACAGAACCCACTTGATGTAAGTATTGCTACTTGGGAATCATGACCAGGGAGAAGTATTTCATCTGTCATGCAAAGAAAGCGTGTGTCATTATACTCTCAGTGAACTGGATGCTTTTCTCTGTAAAGAAATATTGATATACGAGGAATACGTATTACTTATTTCCTTTATGCTATGATGTTGTAGGAAGCCTCTTCATTTTATGAATATTTTGCAGCTTAGGAGTTACATAGCTTTGCAGCAGCTTGATACCGGGTTTTATGGTGTACACTCAGGTCCCGGATGGTCGGCGACCGAAGAGCAGCGTCCCCTGGCGGCGGAACCGCGCCAGTTTGGAGGAACCCGTGTACAGCTCCCCCAACCCGGTTCACATCCAGTACCAGCCCTCACACTCCACCTACTCGAAGTATGACACGACGCACTCGGAATTAACTTCGAGCGATACCCGCTACGGCCCCACCCATCAGCTGATGGCCAACATGCTGCAGAGCGCAAACACCTTCACCCACAAGGACGAGGGCTCTGTCTTCCTTCCCCCGCCGCTCCTGCCGCCACCACAGGGCTTCGGGAAGGCTCACGAGTCACCGTTCATCCCGGGCACGTCCCTCCCTCGATTCCTGCCGCCACCGCGCCTGCCGAAGCAAATGTCGCCGTCCAAGATTCCGGACGGCTTGGGCCACGGGACGCCTTCGCGCATTCAGGCGTACGACTACGACCCAGAGGCGCCGCCCATCCCGCCGAGGAACTACACGCGGGAGGAGTCCGGCCTGCCACCTCTGGGACACGGGGTAACGTCTCCAACACGCGCGCAGATGAAGGATGCCCAGGTCGAGGCTCACATGGAGAGTGATGCGAATGGCTCGTCTGGCAGTGGAGAGGTGAGCATATAAGAAAGATTGATAGAGAGAGAAGAGAGAGGTTATACAGACACTCCTTTCAGGTTGTAAGCAATTTGAGCGGTCCGATAACATTGCATGTAGAGTGCTCCAAGCGGTCCTTGTGTATAACGCTGGTGTGCAAAAGTTAATGTCAGATGAGGTTTGTAGCTGTAGTTGGTGGATTAGGAGCCTGATTGGCCGGTTACCTAAGTTTCAGGATGTTGAAAGGATGCATTTGGTTTATGAGCAGTTTACCCTAGGATGTCTTGGATGTGAGTTGAGCCATGCAGGAAGGAAGCCACTGAAGTCTCCACTTATGTGTTGGGTGTGATGGTATATGTAGATGCTTTCTATCTTGCGGGGTATGCCGTGTGGTTTTATCTCTTTGGATTGTCATTTTTCTGTTTCGTATTCCGAGTGGTCTCAGTGATTGGAATGATATGGTGAACGAATGTTATGAGTCCTAGTATGTCACCAAATTTTATTCTTATCGTAAAAATGTATTAGTCACCACAGCCTAGTGCGTATATGAATCGACCATACTCATCTTTCATGAAAATGAATGACTGAAATTCCCACTTGGGCGTTTTATCTTTTGAGTATATCTAATTACTTAAGTGGGCTGTGCCTGGAACACTTGCAAAACACTTTATGCTGAAGAAGAGGAGATCTTGCATTCCCTCGATTTCTGTACCTTCACCTGGCACTACTGGTCCCCCTCCAGCTCCAGGAGAGACCTCGACGGCCGTCTGCCTCCTCTTCACACTTATCAGACTCTGGCGGCTCGGAGGGCAGCATGCCCAACATAGGTCGTCTCCGCCGCCGCTTCCACGACCTCCTCGACGACGCCTTCTCCCTCCTGAATGGCCAGCGCCCCGGGGATAAAGTTACTCCCCTGACCACCCCATCCCCACCGAGGAAAGGCCGATCGAGATCAGCAGCAATGCAGAACAAGTAAGACTGATGACTCGTAAATTACCTCGAGTGTTGTTATAAGGATATCCGAAGAGGCTTTTTATTGTGCAGAATATAAGTTATTAATCAGTTTTCGTTTACACTATTCTGCTTGCAAATATTGCCTCCATGTTTGTTTTCAGGACAGAGTTCCTTGCATTCCTGGTAAAAGATGATGCATCCATTTTGTTCCTAGAATACCTGTCTTAGGGAAGTCTTCCAGATGTGTACTTCTCACAGATTTTAATCCCATTGTCCTTGGCATACAGATCACTCCCTACCCTTCATGATGAATTATCTTGCATTTACAGAAGCACCTTTCATTCCTATTAGTTTCATTGTGCCATAACCCATTGTAACTAATATAGAATGATATATATTTTACTAACATCTGGAATTGTCGTGTTTAAGCTTCACTGAGACATTTTAGCTTTTTCTCTCAGGATTCCACGTACAGTACCTAATGTCACAGCTCTTGTCTTTCTACGTGTTCTTCCTATAAGTATTTCAATTCAGAGTTATCCTTAAAGAAGTATATCCTTGTATCTTTAAAGACATAAACTGTTATTGTAACAAGAGAATTTTCTCCTTGCACATTCCATCTTTTTCTCTTGTCTTAAACTGCTGTATTGCCATGCAGGAGCTACACTCAGGAGGTGCTGGAGGAGGAGGATTCTGGTGGTCGTCCCTGGTCAGCAGCTGCCGTCCACGCTTCGCCGTCAGTCTGGAGAGACAACCAGGTATGTTCTTTCCATTAATATGGTCTTATGGTTCTGAAAGAACATTGTAAATCTATTTGCCTTCAACATGAGGTTTAATCTGTGACTGTGAATCCAGCAGCAGTCGACTGCATTAGTAAAAAGAATACTTTATTTCAGTGGGAAATTTCTTATGCGTCATTTTTGGACCTCACCCTCAGCAAATGCTGTATCGCAGTCGTTCATCAATGTAGGTTGAAATAAAGCTTGGTTATGGTTCTGGAAGTACGGGTAGAGCATTAACGTACTTTACCAGCCATTAGTTACGAATTACTTTTACTAGAAATCTGTTGATGAAGTAACCTCCCCGGCAGGTGGTTGGTGTGGTGCCTCTAGATGAGGGTAGGTCTCCTAAATCAGCCTGGGGAGATGGAGCTGGACGAGTAGGTCCAATTCGTACAGGCAGTGGACACTCTGGTGGACGCCCTGGTAGTGGTCGACCAGGAAGTGGTCGCCCAGGTAGTGGTCGCAGCGCACGGAGTATAACACCAGTCAACTTGCCACCAATGAGCCCTGACCGACCAGATGGTGGGAGACCCTCCTCTGGATATGCTGGTCAGTGAATCAACCATAAATATTTTTCCTAATGAAGGGTTTGTCATTATTTCTTCTTTGAAATAATATAACGATGTGGTCTAAATTATTGGATGTTTTAGATTCGTTCTAAGTTTTTGGATTTTTAGATGTCACTACATTAAAAGACGTTAAGGTCAGACTCTTATGTGTCATTTTGAAGCCTGTAATGTGATTACCTTTATGTAAAAGGTCAAAATGTTGCAGGTTTCAAGGCAACTTTGGCTTACTCTTGAAAGTAATTTATGATAATGGTGATTTCATTATATCTGCAGAATTATAAAAGCATGATTAACTTTGCTATTCAAAATTGAAGCTGTTTGAATGCAGGTTACTGGAAGGGATTGCCCAGTATGAAAAATCGTTATATTGGATCTCAAATTAGCATACAATGTGACAAAACCTTATAATTTAGATGATTTTGGCTTCTGACAGACGGTTAGAGACATATGTGCCCATCATAGACAGTTGTAGATAAGTTAGATATACGAGTATTTTTATGTGAAATCTTCCAGAAATAGAAGACTGTCAAGTCCAACAATATACAAGGTATTTTTTTTCATATTTTTGATAGTTTCTCAAGAAAAGTTTTTTTTTTCAGGTGGTCATGCTCGGCTGGATGAGCCCGTGGACCCTGACACTGGTCTGCGCGCCTCTGACCCTGCAGTGCCCCTCATCAGGGCCATCAAGGATGAGTTGCGACGTTTCAAGTCCACCATCAGTACCGAGTCCTCCAGCGCCTGAGAAGTGCCTTCGCGCACACACTCTCTCGCTCACTGTGTTCATTTAAGAATATTTATTAGATACAGGGATTCTTTTTTCTAGACGATATACCATTAAGGTTCTTCCAAACTGACATGTGGAGGTTTTAATAACTATAGGGTGTAAGTGTTGAAACTTTGAGTGTTCTTATCAAAGTCACCTTATTTCTAATTGTATTGCTTCTATGTAAGTGTACAAAGGTTCGGCCAGTAAGAGGTGATTCACAGATAGATATCTGACTACTTTCTTGGTCCAGCTAGTTTGGAAGAAAAAAAATATGAAACCTCTTGGTACTGCTCTGAAATTTGTGTTCATGTAAATCCACAGCAATAAGGAAAATCACTGGAAGTTTCAGAGACCAGTCTAGGACCAAGGTATCAAGATCAAGTAAAGGAAAAACGCAGACTGGGACCAAATAAAGAAAGACTGCTGATTCTGTGGTTGCGTCAAGCTGGAACATAGAGTGACTTTTTGTTGGCAGCTATGAAACTAAAAAGCAACTAGTAGGGAATAAAACTTAAAATGGTGTACATCAGTGTGGGAATTTTATAGGACATGACTAGGATTAAGCTGAAAATAGCCGGAAAATTCTTGGTCGGTTGGTGTGGCAGAAACTGAAGTAATAACAACTTTTTACCAGTGATACACTGCTGTTGAAAAGCTCATATTTCCGACATTCATTTCTATAAAAGAATGCTAACTGATGTTAGAGAGGCATTTCATTATTCATTGTTAATTACCTGAATGTAGAAAGTCCATTTGGTTAATCAGTTTGTGTTCAGTTTGGTAATTATATATATATATATTGTTTTTTTATATACCACATTTATGTGCCAAACGTAACTTGAAATATTGTTTTGTTGCGAGATTGATGGGATTCGATG
>JAUUDW010492728.1:0-19929 GCA_032361385.1 Panulirus guttatus | reverse complement strand
GGTGATCAAGTATGTTGAATAAATGAATTGATATATGTATATGCAGTCCTGGCAAAAAAGATTGGTGTGATAGGGCCCGTGCCAGTATTTTTTGCCTGTTTGTATCATACCCCCAAAACATGACTGAAATGTTGAAAAATACTGGGGCAGCCCATGGACATTGGTGGGAAGGGGGGATTCCCAGGATAGCAACAGGTGGTAGTCAGTCTGCTTGGAGCTATTGTAGTGGGTAACTATTTTTTTTCTGTTGGCCCCCTAACATCCACTTTTTTACCCTACCTATGTGTCCTTTGTGGTGGGTTTGTGCTGCAATGCCTGGCCCTAAAGACTTTTCTAAAGAGGATATTGCTGCTGTTGTAGCCATGTTTAGTACCAGTGTACAAAGGCAAAGGGATATAGGTGAGTATTCACACTGCAGAGTTTGTTGAGTATACCTGGAAAATTGTATGGGAGGGTATTGATTGAGAGGGTGAAGGCTTGTACAGAGCATTAGATTGGGGAGAAGAAGTTTGGTTTCAGAAGTGGTAAAGGATGTTTAGATCAGGTGTTTACTATGAAGAATGTATGTGAGAAATGCTTAGAAAACATGGATTTGTTTGTGGCATTTATGGATCTGGAGAAGGCATATGATAGGGTTGATGGAGATGCTTTGAGGAAGGTATTATGAATATATGGTGTGGGAGGTGAGGTGCTAGAAGCAGTGAGAAGTTTTTATCAAAGGTGTCAGGCATGTGTATGAGTAGGAAGAGAGGAGAGTGATTGGTTCCCAGTGGAGGCTGGTCTGCGTCAGGGGTGTGTGATGTTACCATTGTTGTTTAATTTGTTTATGGATGGGGTGGTTAGGGAAGTAGATGCAATAGTTTTGGAGAGAGGGGTGAGAGTGCAGTCTGCTGGGAGTGAGGGCCTGGGAAGTGAGTTAATTGTGTAATGAGAACATCGTCAGGGGAGATACAAGAATGAGATAGATGTAGAACAGTCAGTTGATATACAAGGAAGAGACGTAGCTAGAACGCCATTGGTTAGCAAGTGTGTGTGTGTGTGTCACCCCAGGTCAGTCAGTCAGGAGATGCTGACAAAAGGCCGTTATTGCTTATACCTACAGGCAAGAATATCACAATTGTTTGCAAAAGAAAAATAAAAGAAATGATTTTCTATATAGCTGGAGGAAGACTACAGGTATTAGCGGTATAAACAACGCCAGTGTTCCTTACAACTTGAAAGCAATGAAAACATACTGTTTACAGTAGCGAGAAAATACGTATTGTTTGCAAGATCAGTATTACCTTACTGCGCTAAGACCAGGTTTGTTGATAATATTGGTAAAACAAATATGGATGAGACAACCACGGACACCAGGATTGTTTTATTATTTATTTATCTATAGTTTGTGTGTGTGTGTGTGTGTGTGTGTGTGTGTGTGTGTGTCTGGATGTGTATAGTCAGAGGCTATCACCAGAGATGAGAGTAAAGGAAAAGACCCCCCAAAAAGGTGGCTTTATTAGCAGGAGAAATATTTGTTGAATCGTCTGATTGGAAAGGTGAAATAAAATAGAATGGCGGGGTTTGAGTCCCTGGCGTAGCGATCGGCCCACACCCAACGCAGGGTCTTCATCCTATTCTCAGGGCTTGTCACTATATGAGTACCTGGCTTAGGCTGGGATGTGTGATTACTATTTGTGATTACTGTTTGTGTTTTAATGGGAGAGAGTTTTACACTCGTGTTGCCCCATGTCTTCTTAACCTTGTACATATTCATAATGAATTGCGCCAAAGGCCAGAGAGACCTATCCTAAGGGGAGTATTTCCAGCCTCCCCCGAGCTCCCGCCTCTCTTTAAGGCCCCTCACAGGCGGTCAGGCATGACTGACAATCATTGTGGCTGTGCAATAATTTTCATCGTGTGTGGTTAGGATTGAAGGCCCGCACAAATGACTGAATATTAAGATAAACGGCGTCTTTCCACCTAACGCGATAAATCGAAACGGTAGGAAAGCAGAAGGCTCCTCCCTACCCACCACTATAGATGAAGAGAGGACAGCAAAGCAGAAGGCTTCTCCCCACCCACCACTATAGATGGAGATAGGATAGTAAAGCGGAAGGCTCCTCCCCACCCACCACTATAGATGGAGATAGAATAATAAAGCAAAAGGCTCCTTCTCACCCGCCACTATAGATGGAGACAGGATAGTAAAGCAGAAGATGAAGAAGGTTTGATGAGAATGTTGGTAAGGGGAGGTGGGAGGGGGAGAGTGCACGTAGAGGAGAGTGTGGGAGAGATAGAACCCGGAGTTAACAAAATGTTGGAGCGTCAGTAAAGTCTCCCCAACGCCACCACCACCACCTCCTGCTGCTGCTGTGGCTGCTGCTCCCACTCGCCGTGCTCTTCCCTGTTCCTCTACTACCTGTCGTCACCTGCCGCTGCCAACCTTGCTCCTGCTTCTGGCGTTACCTCTTATGCTGATATTGCTCCTGCTTATGGTGCTCTCCCATCTGCTGCTGGTGATGCTGCTGTTTCACTTGGTTTTTCCTCTGCTTCTGCTGATTCTCCTCCTACTGTCTTCTTTTTACTTCTGCTTCAGTTGCTCTTTCTTCTTTTGCTCCTCCTGTTCCTGTTGGTGTTGTTCCTGCTTCTGCTTTTGCCCCTCCTGCTTTTGCCTCTGCTGCGATTCCTGCTGATCTTTTTCTCTCTTTCCGCTGTTTCTGCTGCAATAGCTAATCCTGTTTCTGCTTCTGTTGCTTTTGCTGCTGCTGTTGTTTCTGTTGCTAATCTTTCCCCTGATACTAGTCTTGCTCCTCTTCTGCTACTGCTGTCTCTGCAGCTGCTCGTCCTTCCTCTGGCGATCTTCCTCCTGTTGTCTTTCTTCGTATATTTTCTTACACCACTCCTCCCCTTCTCTTGCGTGTGCTGTCTCCAACGTTAGTGCTGGTAGTGGCGGTGGTGGTGGTGGCAGCGATGAAGAAGCGGGAGCAAGACGGCGAGGAAGGCTGTAGCCCCGGGGCGATGGGGGGAAAAGGGGGAGGGGGTGTCCCCGTGGGCACAGTGGCTTGAAGGAGGGATGGAGGGAAGGGTGGGAGGGAGGGCCAGCCGTCGCTGGATCCTCTCAACCCTCACAGTTCATCTAGACTTTCATGCTAATGATTCAGAATGTTCTTGACGAATGGAACTACGATTTCTTGGAGTGATAACCTTAGCCACGGGAGCGTTTCATATACGATCTGTTTAAGTCGATATTCACACCAAAAAGGAATTATTGAAAATTCTTTATGTATAAAAGTATTTCCTTTAAATTGTATTATTGTGTATATTGGTAAAACGTTAACCTCTGTCATCATCTTCAGTGAAACTACCAACTGTGCCTATGGGTGTGATATATTTTCCAGTCCTGGGAAGGCTGTCATGCACTCCGTAAAAAACTGACAATTCTATCAAGTTTTAACAACAGGTTAAAGCAATCATTTTTCAAGTTCGTTATTCCTGCGGAGTTGCAGTCGTCAGTTATCTACCAGTATAAGTGCAACAGCTGTAATGCTTTGTGTGTTGACAAGACGAAGCGACAACTCAGGATTCGCCACCTTGAACCCCTTAAACAACCAGTATGAACCCAATGCCTAATCACCAAACCACTCTTTTCAGCGATACGTCATCACGCTCACGACATTGACAACTCAATGTCGGCAACACGCTTCTCAGTGTGCTGGTCAGTAGCAAATTAACAGTGATCTGTTAATACTGGAGTCACTTCTCACACACAGGAACAAACCTAATGGAAGTAATAACTTTTCGACAGAGTTATTGTGTGTTTAGTTATAATAGATTTAGGTTAAAACTGTCTAGTCTTTAACGTATATTTCAGCGTTAGGATGATTTATAGCGATTTGTAGGGAATTTAATCTTCACCCTGAAATATTACATTTGTGTATTTATATGTCACGTTTTACTGTATTTTAGTCGTGGTGGAATTGTTAGTCATTTTTGATGGGCCTGAAGAATTTTCGTCCTCTATTACTTACAATAGAGAAGTAACAGCCTCTTTAGGACCCGATGGTCTGTTGTTTAAATTCAGTTGTAATTCATGGAAATTTATATCTATATTTTATCTAAGTAACATTTTCAGACTTATTAGGCCTTATGTTTCATACAGACACTTGAAAAGTAAATATTGCATGCATATTATTCTTTCATTTAAGGCTTTGATGATGGTAATATGTAATTAGAGAAACGTGAGCCAATGAAACCATAAAATCAGTTCATTCAAGCCCCTGTGATACTTCTCTTTATCATATATATATATATATATATATATATATAGATATATAGATAGATAGATAGATAGATAGATGTGGTTGGACTGGTTGCTCAGTCCATAAGTCGAACTCGGTCACGCATGACGTATAAGCAACGACGCTAACCACCAGATCACGGCGGTTTACCACTAGTTAATACCAGCTCAAAACTTCACGGTTTATTTTGTTGTTTAAAGTTAAGTGTACATGACCAGATATGTTCGGCTGTCGTAATGTCACACCACTACTAGTGGTGAGGTTTGTCTTGACGACACCTCACAACACTGGACAGTTAATATCGTGAGTGTAGACCATGTTCATGACTGAGGAATGAATTTGACGTATATCACGGACGAATGTGACAGGACTTCACGGACCAATGGTACGGACGAAGTCAGGCATACTTATGATGCGAGAGTAACGGAGTCTAGTTATAAGCGTAAGTTAGAAGAAACACAACAAAGGAAGAAGTTAGGGTGGAGAAATTGCTTACGGCAAGTTAGGAACGAAAGAGTATTTACTCACGAGTACTTACTGTAGGGACGAAAGGATATATATACTTACGAGTACTTACGGCAAGTTAGGGAGGAGAGTATATACTTACGAGTACTTACAGTAAGTTAGAGAGGAAAGAGTATATACTTACGAGTACTTATGGCAAGTTAGGGATGAGGAAGTATATACTTACGAGAACTTACGGCAAATAAGGAGGAGAGAGTATATACTTACGAGTACTTACAGCAAGTTAAGGAAGAAAGAGCATATACTTTCGAGTATTTACGGCAAGTTAGGGAGGAGAAGATATATACTTACGAGTACTTACGGCAAGGTAGGGGGACAGAGTATATACTTTTGAGTACTTACGGCAAGTTAGGGAGGAAAGGGGATATACTTGCGAGCACTTACGGCAAGTTATTGAGGAGAGCGTTTATTGAGCACTTCCGCAAGTTTCTGAGGAGTGAGTATATTCTTACGAGTACTTACGGCAAGTTAGGAAGGGAAGAGAATTTACTTACTAGCACTTACGGTGAGTTAGGTAGGGTAAATTACTTACTTTCATGTACTTACAAGTACTAGAGGGGAAAGTATGTAATTACTTACGAATGCTTACGGCAAGTTAGGGAGGAGAAAGCACTTACTTACATATATTTACAGCAAGCTACAGAAGAGAGAGTACTTACTGATTTACGAGTATTTACAGGAAGCTAGAGAGAAGAGAGTGCCTACTTACTCACAAGTATTTACAGCAAGCTAGAGAGGAGAGAGTACTTACTGACTTACGAGTAGTTACAGCAAGTTAGGGAGGAGTGAGTACTTACGAATACTTATGGAAAGTTAGGGAGGATGAATGACTTATTCACTTGTACTTACCGCAAGTTAGTGGGGGGAGAGCAATTACTTACAAGTATTTACTGCGGTTTAGGGAGGAGAGAATTTATTTACGAGTACTTATAGCAAGTTAACAAGGAGAGAGGACTTAGGGATACTTCCGGAAACTTGGGAAGGATAGAGTGCTTACTTGCGAATACTTCCGGCACGTTAGGATGGAAAGTACTTATTTGATTGAGTACTTACGGCAAGTTAAGGAGGATAGAATTCTTACTTACCTACGAGTTATTACGGAAAGTTAGGTGGAAGAGAG
Organism: Panulirus guttatus; assembly: GCA_032361385.1. Taxonomy (NCBI): domain Eukaryota; kingdom Metazoa; phylum Arthropoda; class Malacostraca; order Decapoda; family Palinuridae; genus Panulirus; species Panulirus guttatus. The sequence goes on along the minus strand of JAUUDW010492728.1, from coordinate 14,004 downwards.
CAATAATTTGATTACAAGTACTTACGGGAAGCTAGGGAGGAGAGAGTTCTTACTTACAAGAACTTATGACAAATGAAGAACGAGAGATTACGTACTTATTTGAGAGCACTTACGGCCAGGTAGGGAGAAGATTCTTACAAGTACTCACGGGTAGTTAAGGAGGAGAAAGTACTTACAAACAAGTACTTTCGGCAAGTTAGGGAGAACATAGTACTTCTTACAAGTTCTTACGGCAAATTGAGGAGAGAGTACTTACTTACCGATGAGTACTTACGGTAAATTAAGGAAGAAACAGCTTAATTTCTTTCGAGTTCTTAAAGCAAGTTAAGGAGGAGAGAGAGTAATTACTTACGAGTACTTACGGATACTAGGGAGGAGACAGTACTTATTTACTTTCAAGTACTTAAACGATATTTTGCCAAAATACTAGGCTAGCGCGTAGCACTCACCGCAGAGGAATATAAAGTTACGATAAACTCGTCGTGTGAGATCTGTGTTGGGTGAGGCAGAGAGGAAAGACAGCTACCTGGGCCAAAGGAGTGACACTTGACAGCACTAAAACACACACACACAGAGTGAGAGAGAGAGAGAGAGAGAGAGAGAGAGAGAGAGAGAGAGAGAGAGAGAGGCTATAAGTAAACAAACAAAAACAGAAGAGAAGATGGTAGAACTGGAAATAGTAAAAGAATGAGACAGAAAACTGGAAAGAATGAGGGAGAATGAGGGAGACGTTATGTAAATATACCAGCGAGGGTGTTGATAGTGACGGTGGTGGTAGTGGGTGGGTCCGGCAGGTGACTCCTACAGCTGTTGATCTCTTCCCTGGAGTTGGGCTGGACGCCAGACCCCTCCACGGAAGCCAGAGATTAGTGGTTTTAGTCTTGAATACAAACTCCTTTTCTTGATGAGCAACTGCAGCAGCACATGCACAAATTACAACGAATACCTTACGGGACAGTGCTGGAAAGCTAGTGGGATCTGCATCACTCCCTTCATCTTTCTCTTCTTCATGATGTCGAAAAAGCTCTTTCAACTCTTGGATATGATGTCTTGATCCTTACTAGCCAGTTTAAAGTCCTGGTTAATATACATAGAGTCGCTCCGTCGTGTTCAGAGGTCATATCATCGTGCTTGAAGGACTCCAACCACAGCCTTCCTCGTCTGTTGGTAGTGTGGACACCCAGAGAGCAGGGCGCTGATGACGTTCATCCAGTGCCTCGTCTGGAGGCCACGTGGAATCCTTGTCCTTCACAAGATGTGTCCCTCTCTGTAAGCGTCCCAGTAGACATTAGTCACGTGCTTTTTCCTCCTCTTCCTCTTCTCCCATAAACTCTATTCCCTCATCTCTCCAATCCATCACCATGTTTCGCTTCTTTTCCATATCCTCCCATACCATTTAGTTTCTTCCCTCGTGCCTCCTCAATGTCTCGTCACTTTCCCCATCCTCTGTCTCCCGTACTCTCTAGTTTACTTTTTCTCCCCTCTCCCCAACTACACACACACACACACACACCTCCTTGCCTCTCCCATTTTCCCTTCCCACTTCCCCCCCATCCCACCACCTCCTCGCCTCTCCTGTCTCCCCCTTTCCACTTCCTCCTCCCACATCAATGCCCACTTCCTCCCACGAATGAGCAATCAACATTTTCTCAGCCCATTTGCATCTGCGTCTGGCTCGGCGTCTCGTGTCATAAATCAGTGTGTTTTTTCCCCTCCTCTTAGACCGTGTACGCACCTTACCTGAACAGTAGCTGCCTCCTCCTCGTCCCGCTCCCGCTCCTCCTCCTGCTACTGGCTAACGACCTGTCCTCCCCGTGAGAGCCCCGCAGCCAGTGTCCTGTAATTCCCAAGACGATCACGATTACACCCCCAACTATCCGGAAAGGAACCTCGCTTTATATAAGATCCTCAGGCGGATGTTGTTTATTACATGGCTGTACACTATATAGAGCCTGGCCTGCCCGCGTGGATTTCACAACCCAAGTGCAGTTGGCTATAAAAAGGCCTCGTGATGTACGTATCTGTTCTGTGTGAAAGTCATACCCACATAATGATCACGTGTGAGATCTAATTTGTTGGTTTGGTTGATGGGGCCAAGCTAACGAACACACTACCGACTCTCACGCCACTGGATAGATGCACCAGATTGACTAAAATTGATTCATTTAGTGGATTTCAAAAGATATTCTCACGTTTTCCTCGAGCGGAGAAATGACTACAAGCTGTCTTGCGTTCTGCTTTCCAAGTGCACGTTCATACGCATGTCAAATACGTAATTTGGCTTTTGGGAGTCATAACATAGCAACATCCCCTTAAGATTAACACCGACTCCCATTCCCCTCTCCTCCCACGGCTACCATAGGAGCACACACCCACATCCCAGGGTTATCACGGCAAGGTACATACCTCTTGGTTTAGCACAGCGGTAAACAAAGTTCCAGATACGTCTAACAAAAGACGAACAGGTTTATCACGTTGGCCTCTCCGTCACCACGGCTCGGAGGAGCCCTACTCTTGCCCGCTGGCCTGGCGGTGCCCTTCAGCATAGGAGCTGTGGGGGCCCGTCGGTCACGCCAACAATCTCGTTCAGAACATTGCCAGGAAAAATACGAAGGGGGGGGGAAGAAGAAAACGGACGATGCCAAGAGGTCGGCTAAACATCCGACAATTTTCCCGCGCAACAAAGAGCCACATAAAGGAAGTACAGAGTGCACCTGTGATTACCTGGGACGCACCGTTTTCGAGGAAAATTATCATCAACCTCTCGTTCGTGATGGGAAGCAGAGGGTGAGCTTCACTGAAGGCAGATCATGGCGCGCTCTGGTTTCTCCGTGAGATACGTGACTCGCTTTTCTTCTTTTTTTTTCTCCTCCCTACATTCTCATCTCGTATGAATCAAAAAGAGTTGAGGAATACGTAATGGCAGGACACCTGAGGGTTGGTTGGTTGGTGGTAGCAGCAGCAGCAGCAGCAGCAGCCAGCCAGTCAGTCAGCCATCTTGCGGTAAGAGGGCAACCGTGCGGTACCACCTGACCTCCACCGGAAGTGACATCACGGCGTCTTGCAGTGAGACACATGACCACCAGAGGTTGCTACGGCCTCCATCTTCTCTTCCTCCTCCTCCTCCTCCTCCTCCTTCCTCTCCTTCTCTTTCTCCTCCTAGTCTCCATTCCTCCATCTTCTTGTCTTTCTCGTCCTTTTCCTTCACCTCCTCCTCCTCCTCCTCTTTCTTCCGTCCTACATTTCTCTATTTTTTCTCCTGCTGCTGCTCCTCCCACTGCTCACCTTCCCCCTCCCGCCCAGCCTTCTTTCCCGCCCAATCATTACCTTCATGCCCCCTCCTCTCTCTCCTCCCCCCAGCCCCGCCCCGGCCCCTGTGCGAAGGAAGGGAGATGTGTTATTTTGGGAGTTCGTGCGGACTGTGGGTGGCCGGGTCTTGGGCCCTAACTCAGAAGCCCGAGACTCCTCGAGCACCACCCACGCCTCTTGTGAAACCCGGTTAAATCAGTTCCCTCAATCTTCGCTCACCTTCAGCCGTCTTACCCCGAAAGATCTTTGAAGGACAGGGGAACAACTGTGTTCATAACCTGCTGACGTTTGCAATTCCACACGGGTATTAAACACACTAGTCAGCTGTTGCAATACCAGTTTAGTGTTGTCACACCAGTCATCTGCTGTCAGGCCAGTTAAGAGCTATCGCGCGAGTCATCTGTTGTCAAAGCCAGTCAGCTTAGCGGCTGTTCCCGTTTTAATCAGCTGTTTTAGTTGGCTGTTACGCTCCGTTGTTGCAATGGGAGTCACGCTTTGCTTGACTTTTCAGCCCTTTCCCACACCAGTCAGGTGTTCCCACAACAGTCAGCTGTTGCCACACCAGTCAGCCGTAAACGAATTGCTCATCACTGATGCACCAGTCATCTGTTACCTCACTCCCGTTAATGACAGACGAATTAACTGTTGCTCTACCAGTCAGTCACTTGTCGATGGACACCCCCCACCGAATCCTTCCATCCCAATCTACGGTCCTTTGCAACCGTGTTTGACATGAGTTACCGACCGGCTACGGTCTTTGGAGGTATGTAACTCCGAGCCAGAGACGTGAGGGGCGTGCGCATGGAAGTCTTGGAGAAGCCCGAGTGCAGGAAGTGCACTCCGTAAGGTCGCCTGGGGGGAAAGAAAGAGACGTGAACGCCGGATGAATGGTTTCAAGCCGTTCACATTACGATCTCGTGTCGTTCACAATGATCATTATTCGCACCATATCCTTACAGGCTACAGGTCAGCCACACCCTCTGCAGACCACAGGTCAGCCACATCGTTGCAGTCATCAGGTCAGCCATATCCCTACAATCGTCAGGTCAGCCACATCCTTGCAGTCGTCAGGTCAGCCACATTCTTGCAGTCATCAGGTCAGCCACATCCTTGCAGTCATCAGGTCAGCCACATCCTTGCAGTCATCAGATCAGCTACATTCTTGCAGTCATCAGGTCAGCCACATCCTTGCAGTCATCAGGTCAGCCACATCCTTGCAGTCATCAGGTCAGCCACATCCTTACAGACTACAGCTCAGCCACATCCTTGCGTTCATCAGGTCAGCCACATCCTTGCAGCCATCAGGTCAGCCATATCCTTGCAGTCATCAGGTCAGCCACATCCTTGCGTTCATCAGGTCAGCCACATCCTAGCAGCCATCAGGTCAGCCATATCCTTGCAGTCATCAGGTCCGCCACATCCTTACAGACTACAGGTCAGCCACATCCTTGCGTTCATCAGGTCAGCCACATTCTTGCAGCCATCAGGTCAGCCATATCCTTGCAGTCGTCAGGTCAGCCACATCCCTGCAGTCATCAGGTCAGATATATCCTTGCAGTCATCAGGTCAGCCACATCCTTGCAGTCATCAGGTCAGTTACATTCTCGCAGTCATCTGGTCAGCCACATCCTTGCAGTCATCAGGTCAGCCACACTCGTGCAGGATACAAAGCAACCACACTCCTGCAGGATGTAAGGCAGCCCACATCCCCCGCCACACTCCTCAAATTAAAAAGTTGATGATAGCCTGACTGAATGCATATATAAAAAGTGTACAATGGCACGTGTATAACACCGTAACACGTGCTGCTTGTAACGGCAACAGATGCCGTCTGTAACAGTTACAAAATCTTTTCTTTCCCGTTTCCTGAAATATATGAAGGTTAGGATAAAAAAAAGGTCATTATCTACAAAATCTTTCACATCTTTGAGGTTTATATGTATAAAAACGTCCTCAAAATAGAATTCATGCTTTGATGATGACGAAGAAGGTGACCGGGTTCGAATCCTCTGTACTATGCGGATGGGGCGAAACATGACCATCATCCATAATACCTCTCCCAGGCAATTGTAAGTCGCGAAATTAGCGTCAATTGAGAGTATATCACACATGGCGGTACCAGGAGGGCGAGGGGAGGAAGAAGGAGGGAGGAGAGCCGACTGAAGCACTGCATTTTCGCAGCAGCGTGACATTCGCGGAGTCCCTGAGAATAACAACATGCCCGACGATATTATCTCTCTCCTGACGGTGCAATCTTGGAGTATTTATGTCACCCCTCCTGACCCCTCATTTTCTATGACCAGTCGCCCTCACCCTCTCCCTCTATCGCTCGCTCTCTCTCGACCTTTCCTCCACTTACCATTTTATTCCTTCCGTTTCTTCACTTATTGACGTTCTCATATCGGCATTTTTCGTTATTTACACTCCTTGATTTTGCTGTCGAGTGTCTCTTACGTGTCACCCGAGGTGATATTACCCAAAGGGGAAAAAAAGAATGTGTAAAATTTTCGAGACTCCAGACAGCTTTGTAGCAATCACCGCTGACCATCGCCTGCGTGACATCTTGAAATTTTGCCCTTCTCCAAATTTTAATATGTACAGATCTTTTTACAAAATTCTTCAATAATTTTTTTTCACTACTTTATTAAACCTGATGGGTATAATTTCGGTATTTACTCAACGATATATGTGGCGTTACACCGCCAAAGGAAAGTCGCCTTTGGCGAGCTGCGACATTGCCAGTACAGTCCGGTCAAAGAAGTCAACATTTTCCTGCTACTGGAAGTAGCCCAGCCTTGGGGTGCAGGAGCCTTTTGACAGGTCCTGCGTAGCACGAGGACTCTTTCAGAGAAATTGGTCCTTGGGTAAACTATAAATGAATAAGTGAATGTACGTAAACGTTCTTTACAATTTTTTTTAGCTTGATTCCCAACCTGTTAGTGATGGATTTAGTAACAGAACTTCGCATCCCGGGCGTTCCCTTCCTATTCCTAGCTCTCAAAACCTATCCCTATCCAACTGTCAATCATCTGGGCAAATACCGAAGCCAGCACTTCAGTAGCTGTCAAGCGTCACTCCTCTAGTCCAGGTAGCTGTCTTTTGTTTCTGCCAAGCCCACTCGTTGGTTGCTGGCGTTCACTTCAGAAACATAGAATCTCTCCATCTCGTTCATAACACTTGGCAGGCACTAATGACCTTTCTCATAGGCCGCTGGCCGTTTAACCCAACAAACCAACCATCACTCGACAAAACGTAATTCGCACGACTCGTTCTCCGTATCTGGATTTTCCTGCTGTGAGCGCTACGCGTTAGTCCTGCCTATTGGCAAATTCTAGTCATAATTAGAGAGATACTCTCTCTCTCTCTCTCTCTCTCTCTCTCTCTCTCTCTCTCTAACCAAACGGAACCTATCCAAACCTAGGACTGATTATTTCTGTAAGCTGTTTAAGGAATATCAATATCTAACATGATATAAAGGAACATGGAAATCTTGTGTTATAAACAGAATGAGGGGATAATTCAGTCTGTCGCATCATATTACGAGTTTTAGCTCAGTCTTTACAGGTCCAAATACATTTTTTGGGGTATTGTTAGAGATTTTGATGGAGCTGACGTTGGTTGTGGCTAGTGTTACAGGAACTTACAGTTGTGGCTTGAACTTGCTATGGTTAGTGTTGTAGTCTGAGGTTGTTATGGTTTGTGTTGTAGTCTGTGGTTATGGTTGGTGCTGTGGTCTGAGGTTGTAATGGTTTATATTGTATTCGGAGGTTGTTGTGGTAGATGTTGGAGTCTGAGTTTATTATGGTTTTTGTTGTAGTCTAAGGTTGTTATGGATGGTGCAATAGTCTAGGGATGTTATAGTTTATGCTGCAGTCTGAGGTTGATATGGTTTGTGTTTTAATCGAAGGTTGTCATGGTTATTGTTGTGGAGTGAGGAGGTGTCTATTGTAGTTTGAGGTTAATATGGTTTGTTTTGTAGTCTGAGGTTGTTATTGTTGCTGTTGTAGTCTGAGGTTATGGTTTGTGTAGTTCGTGTTGTAATCTGGAGTTATGGTTGGCGATGCAGTCTGAGGTTGTTATGGTTAGTGTTATAGTCTGTGGTTGTTACGATTGATGTTTTACTTTTTGGTTGTTATGGCTGGTATTGTAGTCTGAAGTTGTTATGGTTGGTGTTGTAGTGTGAGGTATTATGTTTAGTGTAGTCTGGAGTTATAGTTGATGCTGCAGTCTAGGTTGATATAGAATGTGTTGTAGGCTGAGGTTGTTATGAATGGTTTTGTAATCTCGGGTTATGTTTTATGTTGTAGTCTTAGGTTGTAATGATTGGCGTTGTGGCCTAAGGTGTTATTGTTGATGTTTTAGTCTGAGGTTATTATGGTTGGTGATATAGTCTGAGAATGATATGGTTAGTGTTGTCGTCTAAGGTTATGTTTAGCGTTGAAGTCTTAGGTTATTAATGGTGGTAGTGTAAGTTTGAATTGGCCAGTTACATAGTTTAAGTTGTTCCCCAGCAACAACGTACAAATGATCTTGACAAGAAGATTATGTAAAAGGTGTTCTGTCATTACATATCCATATGTAATGACCACACTTACGAGGCGGAAGGAGTAGTACTTTCCCGACAAATTGTCGTCAGGAACTTACATACCTTATTCTGTTAAGGTATTTCATGCACCTGTTACGTTTTGCTGTCGCTTGAGAAAGGTTGAGTGAGCTCCTTTGTGAAGGTTTCAGGAGGTTTGATGGAAGACGAGACGGTATGTACACAAGAGATGGGTAACGTATGTATGTTCTAGAATGATCGTAGTGTCGTTTGGCAGGTTTCCTTGACATGAACCACCGTACCGTGAGAGCTTTGTAGCAAGTGGATGGGACTGTCACCATTGCTCTACTGACGTGTCCTCAGCATCTCATTACTGATGCATCTTGCATCCGGCTGTAGGAGCCCTGTTCATTACCCAGCCTATAGGGCATTTAGCAACCATCTGTATTAACCGAAAACATCGCATCAGAGTGTTTAGAAGTTCTTTAATAAATGAGAAACGTCGGCTCGACTACAGGAAGGCCTCTGGTCGGAGGGCGGGAAGCGCTAAGAGGATCGAATGAAAATATAAAAAGTCGTTCCTAGGAGGTACTGTGGGAAAGCCTGACGACAGACGACCCGTTGGTCTCCTGCGAGGTTATCTGCGTAAGGACAGTAAAGAGTATTCCGTACTTCGTTTCGCTTCCACATTAAAACATTTTTTTTCCGAAGATGGAAGGGTCTAGTTTTGATCTGCCGACCTTGAACCCGTCACCTGGATCGTCCTCCTTAAGTAATTAGGTTATCCTTTCCCACGTTCCAGCCTCGTTATCCAGAATATACCACCGACACCGGAGACATGCAGCAACGTCATCGAATCAACTGCTGTCCACGTTACGGGTGTCTTCCTCCGTGTGGAATTATGCGAACAAACATAGTTGCCGTCAGGAGGCCCAGCCGGCCAAAGAGGGAGGGAACGTCGAAGTCGTTGCATTTCAGTTTGACATTATCCTTCCTTGGTTGTACGAGAGCTGTCAAGACTGAGGACCTGGTATGATCTTTTTCGTCACTGTGTAAGCACCGAACGTGCATGCATAGATGACGACCTTGTATTGCCCCTTGTCGATGCCAGTAACTGCGATACAGGTACTTAACCACGAGGCTGAAAAACCTGGTATGCTCTCTCTCTCTTGGATGTAAAGTTACTGTGTTAGTACTGCAGTACGGGGCTGATACCTGGGAAGCCCTTTCATCGTTGTTTGAGTAACATCTGGATAAAACTAGAAGACGACGCTGTATAAACCTCTGTCAGTGTGTGGGAATTGTTGTAGCTATTAATCACCTGTTTTGACCTTTTGTCGTTACATTGTTGTTATCTATTGGCTGCTATAAGTGGTAGACAACCTCCCAGCTCATATCTAAGTGTGTTTGAAGTGAAGGTTTAACTCGATGCGTTTGGTGGCAGCGTTCCATCTTGCCTGCTAACGTCTCCGATAATGATTTCACACAGAAGAACCAGCTTCAGGGTGTAGCTGGAAGGGCACCGTCTCGGAAGGGTCATGGACGTAGGAAAAAATAAATTACGTTGCATTTTAACCTCAGGTCTTTACCAGCACAACACATCCCGAGGAAGCGTTGGATGAATTCTTGAGGTGAAGATTTGAGGGTGTGTGCGTGTCCTGGGAGATGAAGGATGATAAGGAAGGCCAGGAAGAAGACAAAGAAGGATTAAGGGGATGAGAGAAAAAAGAAGACAAGGAACAGAAACAAACGAAGGAGGAGAAAGAGGAGGAAGTTGAGGGGGAGGAGGAAAGAGGACATTAGAGGTGAAAATAAAGGAATGAAAGAGATATAGAAGAGGGATGATTGTTGATCAAGGAAAAGAACCTCATATGTTATGGAAGAAGGAGTAGAAGGAGGGCGGTAAAGAGGGGGAAAAGGAAGAGGATGAGGAGGAGGAGGTTGGTAAAGAGGGGGAAGAGGAGGAAGAGGAGAAAGGAAGCTCTGCATACGTCAACAGTGAGTGAGGTTCGTCGTGTGGGAGAGACGCATCATAATGGTCACCTTGAACGATGGTTGTCTTGGATAACGACTCCGTCCTGCAGAAAAGAGAGATAAATGATTGGGAACAAATTTCAGATTTCACACTGAGAAATTGTCTTCGTGCTTATGGAAATGACTCGTACTGAAGAAACTGTAGATGTGTTGCTCTCTGGGGGCCGAGGAACCCCTTGACCGTACCCATGGGAAATGTACAAGTCTCTAAAAAAGTTTGCATAACCTTTTGCAAGTTGGCCTGAAGGCGTGGGAATCGCAATACAGCCAGACGCACCAAAACTGCCACACCAATTTAGGCTAAAGTTAGCCTCATGATGACCGGGGTCTCCAACTTCGCTCGGTTCATTTCCTAGGGTTGCCAAACACCGCCCTAGGCACTGTCTGCTCAGCTCTCCAGCCGGGGGAAGGAAGTGAGAGTATAATGAACACTTCATGAAGTGGAATCTATCAATCTTTCTCTATATCTTCGTATTCTTCTATCGCCTCCTTTTTGTCTATGTTTCTCTCTTCTGCTCTGACTAGTTGTCTGTTTGCTCTTCACCTAACAATTCGCAAGTCTTTTCAACTTCGTTTGATATGCAATAAACTATCGTAGTTTTTCACATAAATTGAATGTAACAGGAGAAAAGATAACGCTGGAAATAAGAAAAAGTTCTTTAATCATTTAAGATAATCGGCAGCCCGGTAATACAATGAATAAATTTTGCATAAGATAAACCTAAGCGACGTAATACAAAACTAAATGAAAGCGAACCATATCTTAAGTGAAGTCGTAGTGTAGTGAAGAGGGCACTCCCGTAGGCCAAGTGATATGGTGCCAGTCCTGCCGGTGGCACTACCGAAGCGAGGCGAGGTGGCGCCAGTCCTGCCGGTGGCACTACCGAGGCCAGGTGAGGTGGTGCTAGTCCTGATGGCGGTACATCTGAGGCCAGGTGAGGTGGAGCAGTAGTAAGGCGAGATTTCCTAATGCTTAAAACACCCAAAACCCGCTTAGGTGTCGGTGAGGTGTAGAGTTTATGATGTATTACTGGACACGCTTCCTGAATTTTGTCATAATCTTACCTTAATCATGGACGGGCCCGGGTTAGGGATCGCGAAAGTGACGCTGACTTGCTCGCCAATGTGCGCATTTCGTCGTGATAAAAAGCGAGAAAAAGGCGCCAAAATCGTAAACGCGACACTAAAGTGTGTGTGTGTGAGGAATTTACGGTGTGTTACTGGTGTACCGTTTTCAACGAGCCAAGGAAAATACAAATCAAAACAGTTTGTCTTTAAGCATCCCTACACTTGCCTCTCCTACGCATAAACCAGAACACTCCCTGCCAATTTCCCTCCATCTTGTGCAGTCTCTTCCCTGCGGTAGATGGCATATAATATCAACTCATGAATTCCTTGCCACACATGGAGCGCAGATGTGGCGCCTTTATCCTTTTCCTTCTTTGTGACTCTGCTAAGTGCCTGGGAGATGCAATCCTCTTTCTCTGGCACTTAATATCATATTCTGTCGTTTTCCTTACCTCTGTACGACCCTTGAGCACGCCGGTGCGATTCTTGTATTGATCTGGTGCTTGACTACTCCTTTAAACAGGCAAGTCAAAGGGTCACTTAGTCTGTTGTGTGGGGTTAGATATTCTCTGCAAATGTTTATGATTATGAACATTACATTCTCTCTATGTTTAGTAGAACGGTAGTCCGATCTCCCATTTTCACTTAACGATTTCTTATACGCCCCCTCCTACTTGCATCTCTGTAACCACCACCACCACCACCACCTTCGTCACTACCACAACCACCACCACTATCACTACCACTACCATCACCACCATCACCACTACCAAAACTACCATCACCACCACCACCACCTGCATCACTACCTTGAGAACCACCACCGCTACTACCATAACATCATCACTACTAAAACCACCACCACTATCACCATCATCATCACTACCACAATTACCACCACAACTACCACTATCATCACTCCCACAACAACCGCCATCACCACTGCTGCTAACATCATTACCACCGCCTGGAAGTGTACAACCACCATTACCATTACCAACTACGTACCATCACCACCGGTCGTAAACTCCACGTCGGCCACCATCACTGGTGTCACCCCCCACCTGCAACTCCAGCCACCACGAATCGCCATCACCACGGCCACACGTCACCTCCACCCTTCGGAAATCGCCGCCACAATCACTGTCACCTCCACCTCTCGACTCCACTACTGTAAATCACCACCAGACTGACTGTCACCTCCACCGGCACAGCTCTACCACCACCACCACTACCTCCGGTACAGTTAGCGTGTGTGTGTGTGTGTGTGTGTGTGAGTATCCATTATACTTTGTCCGAGGGTCTATAAATCAGGCCGGAGTGGCCACGGCTGTTTTGGCTCTCCACTACGCTGCCGGAGTCTCCCATAATCACACGAAGAGAAGCTTCGTTTGTTCCTGGTAATCACGATGATTTCTTTTTCCAGTGTTGGTAATCCAGTTTAATTAAGATATACAACCTGGCCCTTTAACTCGACCACACTCAGACTTAAGACACGTTGGTTGTGTGTTGGTTTAAGACTTTATCCGGACACCTGGTTAACCGACATCCGCAGCAAAAATGCATGTAATGTAATTCGTTTTTTTTTACTGAACAGCAAGACAATGGGTAACAAAGACAATAATCATAGGGTCAGTAGACTGTGTAAGTCGGGATGGCCAATACGGGTCTTAGGTGCAACACATAACCACTCTTAAAAATCACAGTAGCATCAAACTTCTAAAATCATGAAACCCTCCCTCATCTTCGTTTGCTGTTGCAGCAACAACGAAAACTGAAAATAACGAAAGAAAACCAGAGAGCAGCAAAATTGTAAAATCGTTCATTCGTTTTGAGCTGATGAAATACGAGACAAATTTTCCCGCCGTATGTCTTACAAAAGTCAACTTTTCACGCATGAAAGTTCAGTGCACTTTCGGGTTCTGACAATCGTTAATTAACTTTAAAAAAAAACATTTTTTAAGGACAACCACCTAACAGGCTTTGCTGGAAGACTCTGGCCTTCCAGATATCGCTTAGCGTTGTCACTGGAAGACGCTGGCATTCCAGTGATCACTCACGAGATGTCATTAAAAGACGCTGGCCTGCTAGAGAATGTTCACTGATGTCACTGGAAGATTCTGGACTTCCAGATCGCTTAATGATGTCACTGGAAGACGCTGGCCTTCGAGAGGCCGCAAAGTGATGTCCCTGGAAGTCTTCTAGGAATCGTTCACTGATGTTACTACAAGAAGCTGGCCTTCCAGAGGTTGTAGGCACACAAGCAGCCAGCTTTCGAGAGCAAAAAAAAAAAAAAAAAGCAATACCTGTAGAAGAGGGGAGAGTTAATCAATAATGCGGTGTAGGGCAAACGTGTCAAGTTTTGAAGTTAGTCTTGGGGAGTTTATACGTCGGACCGCTTTCAACTCTGTCAAGTAAGGATGCAGAGCTAGACCCACCCCCAGATGTGAGAGCAGTACTCCATACAAGGACGAATCAATCCTTTGTACAAACGGGGCGATTTTGTATAAACTCAAACTTGGACAGGTTATCTCAGTGGGGTAGACGAAATCTGGTTAAGTTTAATGCCTCCAAGAACCAATTTCTACCCATCTCTCTATCGAAAATACCTCACAGCTTTTCCTGTCTATTTTTGTGGTTCTGTAATTACACCACTGACTCAATCAACATACTCGGTAATACTTTAACATTCATTCTTTCTTGGAAACTCCACAGTTGCTCCGTTTATACAAAGGATTGATCCGTCCTTGTAATGGAGTGCTGATCTCACATCTGGGCCGGTTCCAGCTCTGCATCCTTACTTGAAAGAGTTGAGTCGAAAGCGGCCTGCCTTATAAATTCTCATCGGCAGTAGAATCAAGGGGAAACTCAGAGATTCTTAGTAACCCATGATGCCGTGGACCAGGGGCCATAGGTATGTTGGACTCTATCACGATTGCATTTACAAATGACTGTGCAGACAAGAGATGGCAAGAAAACTTATGTGAAGAGAAAAAGCGAAGTTTGAGTTGGTGTGTGGTGAATATAAGGAGAAGATGGCAGGACTATCT
>JAUUDW010492617.1:0-10673 GCA_032361385.1 Panulirus guttatus | reverse complement strand
GATATATTTTCCTGTAAGAATGGAATAGGTAGCCATTCTTTGATAGTTCATTTGAGAAGTTTTCAAATGTAATTATTCCATTGTATTCTGTTCTGTATCTTACATATCTGTATTATGAATTAAATGTTTATAACATCTATAGCAAATACTCATTGTTCTGGAATGACTGCCAGAACTAGACAGAGCTCAGGATTATCGAGTCTTTAATTCTTTTACTACAATGACAGGTAGTAGCTACCGCAGATTGTTAGATTTTGCTCGTCACCTTGTTCATGGCTGGTTCCCATGCCAAGAGAAGCATAACTTGAGGTTGAATTTTTCAGTCCATATACCATTTTTTCTTTATGCATTACAGGTCACTTTGCATTGTACTCATCCCCATAATTCAGCCTGTAAGTACGCACTTTATGTCCTATGTGCTGAGCTTAAGTAATTCTTTGCTTTCACAGAAACAAAATGGTCCCAGAGAGCAAAATAGAGGCCATTGGACGTGTGCTGCAAGACCAAAGTCGTCCTTTGAAGGAACGCTTTCGTGCCCTCTTCACTCTGAAAAACCTTGGTGGAGATGCTTCCATTGTTGCTATATCAAAGTGTTTTGCTGATCCTTCAGCTCTCTTGAAACATGAGCTAGCATATTGTCTTGGACAAATGGGAAACACTGGCGCTGTTCCTAAACTTGTAGAGGTATTAAAAGATACTAATCAGGAACCTATGGTGCGCCATGAGGCAGGGGAGGCGCTAGGGGCTATAGGAGACCCCACAGTTCTAGAACTCTTAAGAAGTTATAGCAAAGACCCCGTTGTAGAGGTTGCAGAAACATGCCAGTTAGCTGTTGGTAGGTTAGAATGGTTGCAAAGTGAGGCTAGTAAAACAGAAAAGTTTAAGGATGAAATATTCCTATCTGTTGACCCTACTCCACCAACAACAGAGACAAATGTTGAGAGGTTGAAAGAAAGGTTACTGGATGAATCTCTGCCTTTGTTTGATCGATATCGAGCCATGTTTTCTCTTCGTAATCTAAATACAGTAGAGAGTGCAAAAGCTATTGCGGCAGGATTTAAATGTAGTAGTGCTCTCTTCCGCCATGAAATTGGATTTGTATTGGGTCAGATGTCTAATGATGCTGTAGTGGAAGAGTTGGCATCTGTTGTACGTGACGAAAAGGAAAATGAGATGGTTCGACATGAGGCCGCTGAGGCTCTTGGTTCAATAGCCTCAGAGACAGCAATGGCTGTATTAAAGGATTATCTTGAAGATGAAGCAAGGGTAGTACGAGAGAGCTGTGAGGTAGCACTGGATATGTCAGAGTATGAAAATAGCAGTGAGTTTCAGTATGCTGATGGGCTCCTTCAAGTTGAACAGGATGAAAATGGAATGACAGGATAAGAATTAAGCCAATTAGGCAAGTAGAATATAAGAAATCTTCTTTTCCACATCATGTCTATGACAGTTTCCTACAAAGCAGGGTGGTGCATGCAAATTATGCATTTTTAGAATATAGGTTTTTAATTTTTCCTTTCTAGAGCTTTCCACAGTGTTTGTGAACATTTAAAGATCCCTAATTCTGATGTTTTACATGCCATTCACCAGTATTCTCACAGTTATCAGAAATGTAGAGTGACAAAATGAACTAATTACTGTTTATGATTTCATTCACTTGACTTTATCAGTCATATATGACTTCATTGTTTCAGAGATTATATTACTTTACAAGATTATGTTTTTACCTACCAATGCACAAAGGGCAGTTTGTATTTAGTAACTTGTTCACTTTTATGTAGCTGTAAATGAAAAGTATAGAGCATTATTTTAATACAAGTTAAAAGTTTAGAATTTCTGAATTTGGTTTTGTAAAACTCGATCTGTTTGTTGAATTTCTTGAATTTAAAGCAGTGGCCTTTAAATATATTTTTATCATTATGATACAATGCCTTTTGTGCATTAAAGAATGTCAGTCTTATTAGTAAGGTATAAATTCTAAGAAATTACAGTATTCTGAGAAGTAGTTTGGTGTTGAAAAAGTAAATGACAGGCCAATCATAAATGTAAGGGTATGTTTAATATAACTGAATATGATAATAAGAAAAAAGATATTTGTGCTGCATCTCCATGAAAAAGAAATAAAGTAAAACCAAAATCTTCTCCAACATTTCATTTATAGAAACAAAAGTGGCAGTGAATACTTACAAATACACACAGGCTGTGTTAGGACAACAAATGTGTGAAGATTTGTGGGTATAATTCTCACAAGGTTAGAGAGGTGCTAAAAGGGCCTGTAAGCAGAGTGGAAAACCTTATTGAATCATAAAGAATTAATGAAACTTTGGATATAGGAGAAATGTTCTCTGTAATTTATTAAAAGGTCTTATATTATGTATATGTGTAACTTTCGTGGGGAAACCATTACTGCATAATGACAAGGATTTTTAAACTCTTGAAATTGGGTTGGTGTTACATCTTGTCAGGGTTGATACAAGAATATGCTTGATATTGTAGGGAATAAAAGTAAATACTCTGATATATCAGGTACTGTATAAGAAAGTTATATATTTATATTGTGGAATTTCAAATGATTTTAGGTACTTGGATATCAAAAGAGAGTTGAGTTGTCATTTCCCACAATGCACATACACTTTAATTGTTTGCAGATTTGGCTTATGTCTTAAGGGCTAAAAGAGTATCCAGGAGTGTAACAACCTACAAAGAGACTTAAATTAGCTCCATCTTAATCAAATACATTGGTTTATGAAGTTCAACATAACCAGTTGTAGAGGAATGAAGATGAGACATAGTGAAATGAAAGGAAACCCTTTCATGACTGTCATCATAGTAGAGGTAGGTAACAGAACTGCTATGAAGGACTTAAGTGTTGATATAGAACTCATCTTATCACCAGAATCACATGTAGGGTAAGTGTTAAGGAGGTAAAGTAACTGTTCAGTAACAGTGAATTGTTAGAAAACGTTAATATCGCAAGGACTCAATTTAGAGTACGTTGAAAAAGAGAGCATTTGAGAGTTGGGATGAGTGAGTATTAGTAAACTTCTAGGAGAATGATATATTTTGGAAGAAAGTCAGTAGTGAAGAAAAAAAAAAGAGAGAACAAATGGGAACATCTGTGAAGGGGAACAAAGTGGGAAGTGTTAACATGTAGTGATGAGGTGAGGAGGAAATGAAGTGGGTATTTTGGATGACTGTAGAAATTGTTTGATAAGGTGGCAGTTGTAAGGTGTTTTAGTTGGGGAGAGTGGTGTGATGAAGAGAGAAGAGTTGGTAAAAGCCTTGTGTAAGATGAAACGTGGCAAGGTGGATGGAGTGGATGGTATTGCAAGAGGGTATTTTTTTTTTTTTATGTTGAAAGCTCCAGTCACGGACAAAAGTCCACATCAAGGCCGGGCATTAATTGAAATATAGAGAATTATGAAACGGAAAAAGAAAAGACAAGGGAAAATATTTATGAATTTTTGAGAAAGTGAAATGTGCGAGGTCAAAATTAATGGGAAAGACATGAGAAGGTAGAGAGTTCCAAAGCTTTGACATGTAGGGAAAGAAACAGGTATCAAAATGGCCCACTCTTGAGTAGCCGATGGCCACACAACAGTCATGTGATGCAGCAGCTTGCCGAGTATTGCGTGGTCTAGCTAGTGGTGGGGGCACACAAGCAGCTAGCTCTTACGAGCAAAAACCAAAGTAATACCTATAGAAGAGAGAAAGTGAACCAACATTGCTGCTCAGGGCAAGGGGGTCAGGTCTGGAAGTCAGCCTGGGACAGTTTATGAGTTGGATTGCTTTCGACTCAACTCTGTCAAGTAAGGAAACAGAGCTAGAACCACCCCAAATGTGAGAGCAGTACTCCTTACAAGTACAAATCAATCCCTTGTATAAACAGAGACACTGTTCAGAAGAGAAGTTTTGACATCTTAACAAGACTTCCAGTTTCTTACAGGCAGACTTAGCTATTTCTGTAATGTGGGGTTTCCAAGAAAGAGAGGATGTTCATTGAGTCAAGAGGTGGAATTACAGAACCGTCAAGGGAGAGACGAGAGTTGTGAGGAGTTTTCGATAGAGAGATGGGTAGAAGGGGGAGGTCTTAGAAGCATTAAACTCAACAAGATTCTGTGTAACCCACTGAGATATCCTATCCAAGTCTGAGTTTATTGAGGAAGCTGTGTCAAGACAAGATGCAGATCGAGTGAAAGAAGAGAGAGCAGAATTGAAGGGTGTGGATGAATGCAGTGTTGATTCGTCAACGTATGAGTGCACTGGATTATCTATAAGACTGCACTTACTATTGCATTTCTAACACTGTCATTCCGTACATCATTGATCCATTTTACACCAATTACAGCATCTGGTCATTATATTTCAAAATCCTCCACTCTCTTCCTTTCCTTTGCATACAAGGGCCAAGATTCACTCAAAAAACTGTCTGGACAACTATACCTTTAAACAAACCCAAATTCTAAAACACTCCACTTCCTTCAGGTTCACCCTATTCAAACTTACACTCAAACCATCCTGTCCTACACACTTGCTGAACCTAATTACCTTACTTTTGTTCACATTAGGTCAACTTTCTCCTTTCACACACTTCCAAACTCAGAAACCTGGTTCTTGAATTTCTCTTTGGAGTCTGATACCAGAGCCATGTCATTAGCACACAACAACTGATTCACCTTCAATAACCCATGTACCCCCAGCATACTGTAGACCCACCTGTCGCTCTAAGAACCTTACACCTACTTTGCTTACCATCCTGTCCATGAAAAGATTAAAAAGCCAGGGTGACATCAAAAATCCCTGATGCACACCCACTTTCAGTGGCAACCACCCACCCTCTTCCCTTCCGACTCAAATGTATACCTTACTACACTGATAATATATATTCACATTAAACCTATTTACCCATGTATGTGTATACTTGCACCCTTTTTCTGACTGGGTGCAGTAAACCAATCACCACTTCTTCTCTTTTTCCTTGGACAAATCCCAGACATCAGCAGGCCTTCAGAATGTTTAGGTTCTGGAGGATCTGGCATTAAGAGTATAAGGCTTAATCTAAAAAGCTCAAATTTGCATTATTTATAACTTAAAACACTTTAAAAATAGGTATTTGCTCATTTCTGTTCACCACTGTCCCATTATTTACCACATCCATAGTACATGTAAGCATTTCTATAGGTCAGATGAAAGAGCGGCTGGATCAGATGATTCAGGTGGGTGATGTAGAAAAAAAGCCTACTTCCTCTCCCTCTCCCTCAAAGTAGCCTTCATTCCATCCAAATTCTACTTCATTACCACCTCAAGCTCTCATCACAGTGCTTTTTGGTAATTACATTACATTTCATCTGCACATTACCTCTGATGTGGCAGCATTTGTTGAACCAGACGATTTAAGGGTGATGTAGACATCTCAATGCCCCACCCAATCCCTCCCTGTAACCCTAAGTCCATCCTATCCCACTCCAGCATCACCTAAATCCTTTTTTCATGAAGTTTTTATCTAATGTTATCTAAATTATGTCCTGACAGAGTGTGGCACTGTATAAGGGTGGTAAGCTGTTTCAGGCAAAGTACAATAATCCATCCTTGTGAGTTTCACAGGAAAAATTTGGTCAGGAACATATCTCTCCTAATATCACAGGCTTCAGTGCTTCAACTTGCTACGGATTCAAACTGCAGCAGGTTATCTAGGAACATAACCTCTTCATGTGAGGAAGCCTTGCTGTGTCAAGGTTCTGGAGGATACACTGTAGTATGATAATGACCTTATGATAAAAATATCAAAAAATAGCAAGATATAGACAGCAAGTGCCCTAAGAAGTACTGTATTACCAATCAGACTAAGGAATACTAAACTGTTGCCTGGAATCAACTTACCTTATGTCTCAACAAAAGTATTCTACCAGGCTAGTTTAACATATTCTTCCAACATGCACCACAAAACTTATCCTCCTATCTTCATGTTAATTTTTTCATGCCTCTCTTTTTCTCATGATTTTTTTTTCCAAACAGCCATGACCTGCCACATTCTAAATTGCAGGTTTCCCATATATAAAATAACTCTTTAAATTACATTTTCTTTCCTTCTTTCTTTGTAAAACCTGGCCTTGATGAGAACTTCTGTCCTTGCCTGGAGCCTTCAACATTAAAAACAAAGAGAGAAAAGAAATCATTACTATGATCCAACAACTTTAGAAAAAATATCAAAATAGGGCTTACCTCATACTCCTTTTCCCGAATTTGAGTCTCAATATCAGCCAACTTGGACAGAAAGCGCTGCTTTAGAGCCAAATTTTCAATATTTGCAATTTCCTGTTCTTGAGCACTACGCTGTGATTTCAGCATCGTAAGCTCATTCTCCAAGGTTGATAAACGTGCATAAAGTTTATCTGAGGACAGTAGGAGTCATGTTCAACTGCACATTAACAAATATATAAAATACAAGAAATACAGTCTATACACACTACGTTAGCGTTATCTATCACTCTGTTCAATACAATATTAGGATTTTTCTTTGCCTATCCTATTATAATTACCACATTCCCAATTCAACCCATAAACACCTGAAGTGAAGAAAGATGCCCTTGATTTGAAAAAAACATGGTCTTCAAATTCTCTGTTTTCCATTAAGAAATTAAATGAATACACATAAATGTAAAAAATAGTTACATAACACTGAGGTAACATAATTCATGTGGTCCTGTTACAGGGCTACATTTAACATGTAGAGCCCCCTGTGAAGGGCAGAAGAGAGGGGTTAAAAAAGGAGTTGAGGAAAAGTGACTGGATCCTTTGAAGCAAATTCATCATTATCTATGGAAGGAATACCTGTAAACATAAGGATATACACAAACAAGGAAGCTAACTTTACTAATATACTCATGAGATAGCCCTAAAGAATACTTAATTTAACCAACAGAGGTGGTGGGGACAGGGACGAGAATGGTGGATGGGGGTAGAAATGGAAAATGGGTGAGTGATGGGGATGGAGGTTAGGAAATGAGGGGATGGGGAGGTACACAATTTTATTAAATTACACATCACTATTCATGTCAACTATTCACTCATAATTACATGCATCTCATACATACCTAATGCTAATTCTCTAGTGTCTATGCATTTGTGTGTTACTCTTTTATGGCTGAAACAGAGAATTTAGAAGCCCTAAAGCATGGATACAGATACTCCACAGACTGGGGAAGATTTTAAGCTACTGCAAGTTGTCCAACAGGTGTTTGTGCATTTATTTGATACTTAATCACAAATGAACCATTGGATCTAGAAGCCCCAAATTTTGGTCATAGGTACTTCAGAATCTGGACAAGAGCTTAAGCAGAGCACACTGACCCTGAAGTGTTTGTGTATTTGTGCATGTGTTTGTTTGTTACTCTTTCACAGCCAAATCATGGCACGTAAAGGCTCTAAATTTTGAGTTTTGCTGAACACTGGCCTTGAAGTGTCTTTGCATTTGTGAATTCATCTGTTACTCTTTCACATTCTTCTATCAAGGAATAAAGTATAAAAACTGAAAAAAAAAACTGAAATGCAGCCCATTATCAATACCGCCAATATACATGAGAAAGAGAACCAGTCTTACGACTAATCATCGTGGTGCACCACAAGCATTCTGAAGCTTGAACATTAATCACAACTCTTTGTTTACTTTCAGTCAAAGGCTTCATTCCTCAGGTAGGGATGGGTCAGATGTAAAATCTTGCTCTTTATATGTTATTGAGTTAAGACAAGGAACCTTTTTCCTCGTATTGTTTTGTTTCTACAGCTCTTTGTATTGTTCATGTCATTCCCCATAAAGAAGTCTAGAGAATTAAGTGAGACTTTGGGAATATATTATCATTTTCCCTGTGAGTTATGAAGATTTCTTCTGCTATGTCATATCCCTGTGGATCAGAACTAACATTACGTTTGTAATTCCATCTCTAAAATGTACCTTACATTTGTGATAATATTATTTTCTTGTATATCCTAGCTCATTTTAGCACTTTTGTGGTTGTTCTGACTGTTCTGAATTTCAGATTTGTTTAAGAACACTCTAGCACCAAACTCTGGCATCATTTGCTGAACCCAACACTACCAACTTTTGATTTTGTTCTTCCATCCATATAGCCAACATTTTTTAAACTTTTTCTATAAATAGATTCCTCATTCTCAATGTTATCATGAAGAGTGAGCTCAGCTGATTTACAAAGCTTTCAGTTTGAAAGCATTCCTCTTGATAAAATGTAATGTAGTGAGCAATCTTACACACTGAACACATGCGAACTGGCTGGCTGCACTTATCAAAATTCATTGTGGTATCCACATGGTGTGCATAATGTTTATGCTCAGTCAGTCAAATCCAAATCATAACTCAGATCTATCAAATTTTTGGTGGTTAATAATAAATACTTTACCTGTGAATTCAATTGTACTGAACTCATTCAATATAAGGAAGGCCCATACATGTAATGTCTTCCGTCTTCTTTGAAACACAGTATCATACTTGCTTATTGTAAAAATCTGCTATAGCTATAGAAAGTCATTGATAATGATGACAAAAATAAGGTAGGGGTAAACAAATCTCTATTTCACTTCCCTACTATAGCAAGTATGATAAAAACAACACATATTAATTTTTCTAAAACGGTACTGGATTTCATATTGAAAGATCTTATCAGCTGCATACTATCTACAAAATTTGTTTTATCTTGATTCTTTCTGAAAAAAAAAAATGTATAACCAAATTGTAACAAAGTAAAACAAAGTTGAACTCATGAAAAAAATTTACCTTTCTTACACAAATGAATCTTTTTGGTAGGCAGCCAACAACCAGGGAGGTATATCACCAGTACTACCCACCTGGGAATCAGGAGAGTTAGTGACATCTATTTTGTAAGCCAGCACTTTAGTGGTTGTCTAGCTGCACTCCTCTGACCCAGATAGCTGTCTTTTCTTTCTGCCTCACTAACGTGTGGACTACTAGCATTCTGTCCACAAACATACATTCTCTCCTTGCCATATGTAACACTTGACAACACTTAACTCATGCAGCTCATTCTTTGCAACTCTAGATTTTCCTGTGGTGAGCACTATGCACTTGCCCTGCCTTTTGGAAAGATGGTGAGAGCAGTAGGTAGGAACATTTAGGCAGGATTATTAGGCTGAAGTAGTTGGTAGGAGCATTAGATAGAAGTAGTCATTAGGAACAAGAGACAGGAGCCTCTGCAAACACTGGGCTAGACTTGCCATCTGCCAGTGGCCTGTTAAGGGTAAGGTACTACAGATAAGAAGCAGCAATGGCGTTCTTTAGTTATGGAGACTCTGTTGCCGTGGCCACCCCTTTGAGAGAGTTCCAACTGGAACAGGTGTCAAAGATGTAGATGAATAAATGAATTTCTTTCTTACCTTTACTGGTGGTAACCTTTGATGGTGAAGGAGTCTGGGGTTTGGAAGTAAACGAAGAGTCTCCTTCATTACGAAACATGCCAGAGAAGTCTGTGACAAGTGGAGCAGAGGCAGAGGCTTTACCCTGTGGGCTGTTGCCTGTTTCATTCTGCTGATTAAACATAACATGATAAATGTGGTTTATCATTCAAGACCTATAAGATGTTATCTTTACTGTGCCATTACCATTCTATTGATCTGTCTGTGTTCTTTAGTCCCTTACTATACAATGGGGTAACTTAATGACTCAAACTTTGTAAAGTAAGTCTGTTGTAATATTTCTCAGGAAAGCAAAATAATTCATTTTTAAGAAAATATATTCATATGTAACTATGCAAGTCTACTTCAAGAATTTTGTCATATCATATCTAGTAACGTTTTATATATTCCTTCCTCACTCCTAACTCTTAATAAAATTTCTCATTATTTATTCCCTAGGACCACCATCACACTTATAATAAACCTTTCCTTTGCTGTGCATAGGCCCAATATGTATGGTTTCACTGATGCACATTTTACTTTTTGACACTAGTTCCAGAAAATGCAGTGTGGGATTCATTCACACACAGTAAGCATGAGAAGAGATGGGGATAATCTAAGGACTTCTATCTCTGGTTGAACCAAAAAAGAATAGAATGAACTTAGATAAGGGAATACCCTACAACCAGTCAGTCAAAACAAGATTGGCAACAAGAAGACTAGAGATAAAAGCAAAAAAAAGACTAAACATGAAAACAAAAGACCAAATGTTTAGGGATGACGTGGAAGCTTGTGGAGGAGCATGATCAGAGGATAGAGCAACTAGGGCTAAAGTTAAGTAAATTGAAGAAGCAGTTCAAGGACTATAAAGAGAGCCATGACACTAGAGAAGAACAGAAGCACAGTTCAGGGGAGGGAGTCCAGGTGATACCAAATCAGAGGAAAGAAGAGGAAGCCAGTAATAAGGCACAGTCTGATGTGCTAAAGGCTGTGCAGTCGAAGGAAAAATTTAATGAAAATATTGAACAAGAAATTACAGAAGCATTACCAGACTTTCAAATAAATAAAAGGACATAAGTGCACAAGGAATCTACTGGAATAATACCGAAAGCTGATCAGGAAGAAAAAGGGAAAAAACACACACAGAGACTGATGAATAGGGCTCGGATAGTTATGCTTTTGCATATTTCATATGGAAATGCATATTTTACGTGATTTCGATGATAAGTGCATAATTCCTAGATAACTGC
>JAUUDW010492506.1:0-12344 GCA_032361385.1 Panulirus guttatus | reverse complement strand
CATCGCATATATTTTCTATGGCTGTATCTATTTCTAAGATAATGAACCAACTTTTTCGCTGTTGAATTATGAAATGGAGTAAATTGCTTCACCACTGCAAGTAAATTTCTCCAGTTGGCACGAATAGATGGAAAACGTGAACTTCTTCAACAAACTTGTGAAATATGTTTTGGAAACCGCCTGCATATCAGAGACACCCATTCTCGGTGGTGTGAGAAAGGAAATTGTATTTCTAGGCACGACAGGTGATGTTGCGAGCGCCAGGTTCCTGTGCCTCGGAAATATATATCAGGTGCGAACTGATACCATAATGAAATCGCAGTTCGTTATGTGTAAAGTGACATCAAGTACTTTTTGGGCGCTGTGAGAGCACAGAGTACATAGGTATACAACATGAAAATGACGGTCTAGGCCTATAAGGAAGTTACCGGCTGTCTGTTGCTGACTAAAGCCATCTTAGATACCTGAAGTAAAGATGCAGCAGTAGGAAGGCTCTCCTCCCGACCCCCGTTATATCAGGCAATAACAGCTGGGAGGAAGAAGAGTGAACCATTAAGCCATGCATTGTTGAAGTTAAGAAGCATGGAATTCAACAGGAGATAATGAGACATAATCCATATCGACCGCTGTTTGTACCTTCTTATTACATTACACACTACACTGTCCTATGCCATACTCTGTCTATGGTTCAGGTCAGATATAACGGCAAACGAATCGGCGCTGATCTAAAACGTATAATCAGATATAGATACACATTGGTATCTACATCTCCATTCAACAGACACCTAAATTCAAGAATCATTTCTCCAACATGTTTTTGAAGGTGCTAACAGTGTGCACTGACAACGCTCGCCGGTAATTTGTTCCAGTGTTCAACGGTTATATTCTCAATGAAATCTCTCTCACGTCAGTCTAATATGACTTTGCTTTAAGATTTATTACATCTGCTCTCTTGATTCAGTTGCCTTAATGTTTCAACATGTCTTCACACAGTACTTTACCAATTTATTCAAAACTTTGATAACGTGTATGAAGTCTACACTCGGTTTGTTTCTCTAAGATGAAAGAGAGTTATTCTCAGCCTCTTCTCCTGTGGTAGGATTCCTAACGCTGGAGTTACCTTTTTCTCTTTGAACTTGTTTAACTTTTCCTTATCGTTTTATAGTTAGGAGGCTAGATATGGGCAGTATATTGCAGATGTGGCCTTGCAAATGTGTTGAGAAAAGTTATGAATGGTTCTGGTGTTTTTGTGATCGATTACCTTCGCTGCAGAACACAGTAATTGATCTGTATTGTTGCTTCCTCCTGTACTTTGTTTAGGTACCTCAGAACTGTACTGTGAATGTCCCAAGGATTTTTTTTTTCTTCTTTTACTCTGAAAAGCAGATTCCCAAGCATTCCAGAGCCATGTTTAGTATGCTTATCTCGAAGGAGCACAACTTAATTTTCAAATTTCCAACATGAAATTTAATTTGCCATTTGCTTAAACACTTAACTAATTTGCCAAGATCTCTCTGAATAATTTCACAGTCTTCTTCATTTGTAGTGCTCATAGATTTTGAAAACTTGAATGTAAGGCCGAGTTATTGGTCGTGTACGTAGAGTTTAAAATGACTGGGTCCAAAGACCGATCTCTGCGGCGTCCCGCTTGTCTGCAGCATCATCTAGAATTACACGTTACCTTTTATCGGTTAGCCAGTCTCCGTTCCAGTTACATGGATCATCTCCTATGCTGTGCGATTTTGATTTACTCATAATAAAATCTCTTTTCTGTTACTTTGATATCTGACTTTGAAAAATAAGTATATCACGTCTAAAGGTACTTTTGAATATTATTTGTCACATATAACAGTAAAAAATCTAACAAGTTGTTGAGCACGATCTTTCCCTATGAAAGCCTTGGTGATTGTGCATTATTATGTTGCGATCTTCTAGAAATTTGAAAATCTCATTGTGTTTTATTTTTCTCTCGCAGTCTTAACACCAACCCATGTAAGACTGATTGTGCAGTTACTTAAGACACATTGCTCATCTCTTTTCTTATATATAGAGGTGACATATCCTAGTTTCCAGCGTGTTTAGTACTTTATCTTTGGCTAGAGAACTGTTGGTTGTTGGAAATATCATTCGCTGTTTCCCTTTAAGCTTCTCGGGAATATTCTATCGAAGGCAAACGATTTGTTTGGGTTAATGTGGTCTACGTATTTCAGTAGTTCGTGGCTTTAAATTTTCTGTCGTTTTTCATGTGGTTCTGGACAAGGATGCTTACAGTTGAAGTATGCATATATCTATACAAATTCAAACACATCATACACAGAATTGAAGGGTTTATTTGATGTGGAGACCATTTCTCAGTCGTCATCACTTATTTGTTCGTATTTGTTCTGTTAGTTACCCGACTAAATCTCTTGTGATCATTCTTTGTCTCGCATGTATTCAAAAAACTCCTTTAATTTATTTCCAGGTCGCAGCGATTTTCCTTTCATTTTTCATTTACTGTCACATTACTTTCCTTTATATCCTCTATATTCTCATGAATTCTTGGAGTTCTTCAATGTTTTCTGTTGACTTAAGTTTCTCAAGTCTTTTTCCTTATGTCAAATTAGATCGTCTGCTTTTGCAAGTCACCCTAGCTGGTCTTGAGTTTACGCTAGCATTTTCATATTCCTCGGTATGTCTTCACTTTCAAAAGGAACTATTTCTTTTTTCATTAGTTCACATATCTTCAACTGCTATATGCACCTTGAGGAAAATTTTTAGTACCTATTGCAACAACGTTCTTTATTTTGTCACCTCTTTCGACAGAATTGCTTAAGGCTGCAAATGAATACAGCTTTCTTGGTCTGAATATGACACCAAAACTTAGATTGTCTTTATGTTTGTTGGTAATACCAATGTACATTCTTGTAAAGGTCTTCTTTTGGTTTGCTTACTAACACTATAGTTAGGCAACTGCCTGGATGAAATCATAACAGCCTCAGCGGCCTCATGCGAGCGCTTTTTAATGAACATTTTATAGATGCTGACCGGCTGATATATTTTTGTCATCCATTCTTTACTGCGTTTCTAGAACTGCGTTAAAGTTTGTTTCTCGGTGAGCGCACGTGATATGAATTTGTTCCCTTTTAACAGTATACTTAAGCGTTTAAGTACATTAAACTTACTTGGCTTCTTGACCTTTAAGGACCTTGGGAGTCGTTTGTTCCTGAATATGACGTCTGAAGTTCTGCCTAGTCCGGTGGCGTGACCTTTAATATTTGCCCCCGCCCAGCGTGATCACGTTACCTGACTCACTGCCATACTAGGCACAGACCTCGACCGTCTTTTGCACCGGGTGATTTTCTTGTCTATTTCTACCTCAACCTAACATATGCTCACATGCTCTCATCTAAACCCAGGCTCAGGAAAGATTTCCATATTATGTTCAGATCGCAACTCTCTCTACCGTACAGATTTCTGTCACATAGTTCCATAGATCGATATGAAAAACATTCTCCTCCTTCCTTGAAAGGGATACACTCGACTGTCCATGCCTAGCAATTGGTTTAGAGGCTGGAATCTACGTTATGTCTGGGTAGTTATAGCCTCCTACGATTAGATGTCTTTGAATTTGCTGATTAGCGCTTTGTGCTTTCCAGTTATTTCCGTTGTTGATCCTTTGATCTTGTTATTGGTTCCCAACTGAGCAAGAGTACCTTTCTCTGGAAAGCCTTCGAGACAGTGTCGTCAAATATCTCTGGAATACTCCCTATCTTAGCACCAAGAACGAACAAACGTATCCTTTTGCTTCTGTCTGCACAGAACACATGGTATTGGTATCTTGATGAATAATATAGAACTAGAATGAAACTAGGATCATCTCATATTTTGTCTTTCAGAACACTGATCTGTTGTAGGACAGTACCTCTCTGTCTTGTACTCCTACTTTAGGCTAACAAGTCTTCCTAGCTGGTTGATATTTACTTCTATCCTCTACTTTAGTTCCCAGAATCATAATTCTAGTTTTCATGTTTTCTGTTACAGATGCATTTCTCTCCTCCATGAGAAATGTTTTCCGCTTATCAGCTATACTTGACTCTCCCGTTCCTTCATCTCGTTATCTCAGTTTTTT
Source organism: Panulirus guttatus (assembly GCA_032361385.1). Lineage (NCBI taxonomy): Eukaryota > Metazoa > Arthropoda > Malacostraca > Decapoda > Palinuridae > Panulirus > Panulirus guttatus. The sequence continues at coordinate 8,233 of JAUUDW010492506.1, read as the reverse complement.
GTGCTTCACTATTAGATCCTGATTTCTAAGCCCAACCTTAATGTTAATTGTCAAAAAAAGGAAAGAAACAAGTTATGTATTTACTTTTATATTTCAGTAGGAAACCCTCAGTAGTTTCATGCATACAGACTGAACAGCGGGAGCGAAAGGCGTGCTTCAAATTTGATAATGGATTGATTTTGGAGGCCCACAAACACGCTCGCCCTCGACTGAGGTCAACAACTGATCTAAAGAGCTGTGTGTGATATCTCACAGTGATACAGAGATATGCATAGCTATTTCTGTGTAGTGTGTAACGCTGATCCAGATTCGTTTGTGGTATATAAAGGCAGACCCTTAGTACCGTGTCTTGTGATAATTGTGGTACACACCTGTGTGTTGTGTCCCAGTGGTGGCACACAGCTGTGTATAGTGTGTTGGTGTGGCACACAAATATGTGTAGTGTATTAGTGGCGGTACACAGCTGAGTGAAGTGTGTTATTGTGACCTGGTGCAGACAAAGAAGAGATGAGATAATACATAAACCTATACTTTACATTGCCGGACGCCGGGTTTACACACTGTTGTGGTGCGTTTACTATAGATTTTACAGCTGAGGACAGTGTCTGCTGCTCACAGTGCTGATGAATAATCTTTATTCAGTTACAAACACAGACGCAATACGAGTAACTTAATTCATTATTATTAATACACTTTAAAACAAAAACTCTATTCACAAGGACGTATACATAAGGGTATATTTACATCCACAGGACAAACACAAAATCGAATAAACAGACGAATGTATATATAGAGAGAGAACCGACCAACATACCGGTGCAACATATGACGAGAGTTTGCCAAAGGTAGGGCTAGCTCAGCGCACGTCTTGCTTGATGGATGTATGATACTGTTTCTCTCCGCAGCTAAGATCATCACTCCATGATCATCAGTTTTAGTTGCCCTAGAGGAGTTTCTAGCCATACAACAAGGTTGGTTTTTAGGCTTTCTGTAGATGCCCCAAACATATTTTTTTCATCTATTAATTTTCATTTATTTATAAATGAATAATCTCTCCAGTCTTTTGACCGGCATCTTATACGAGAGAGAGAACCAAACAGAGAGAGGGACAGAAAGGCAGATATACAGACAAATGAAGTAATGATGACATTTATATTTCTTTTTAGAAATACATGACGGGCGATACTCGGCTATATTTAACCCGGTTTCCATAGCAGGCCGGGAACCCTGATATGAAACCCACTTGCTTTACTGTAATTACTTTTTATAGAATCCTCCTATTTTTCCATCACACTGTAGTGCTCTATGAATAATTCAGCTGGCAAGTGGTTGAATACTTTATCCCAGAGCATTTACCTTTTGTTTATTATTGCTCGAGGAAAATTCTTTTGTAATTTTCTCAAAGAAATAATTTGTTACATTGCAGGTCTTAAGCTCGACGACTATTAAATGTGCAGAGGGCGGGGGCTAGTGTCCACACGGTGCTCGGTGGCGCCGGTGACCCTGTGGCGTACCGTGATGTCCTGACAGTACATCGTGGTGTCTAAATAGTGTCTTCGCTGCATGTCATCCCTGGTCTGATGTCTGCCTCTCTTTTTGGTCAGGACATCATGGTGTCCACACGGTATATACTTCAGTGTCCTCCCTGCTTCCCATTCTTGATCTATTGTCAACCTCTCACTGGACCAGTCATGTGTTGTCTGAGACTGACACATAATTTTTCAGTTAGTCGAGGATGTGAGTGTTCCCCGAGTTATCATCATCAGTGAGGGTAGTCTCACAGCACAGCTCATGATCCATCGCGGTGAAAGATTACAACTCTGAACATGATCCCTGATATTGAGGGGTTTCACCACTGATTATGATTGCTGATTGTGAAAGGTTACAATACTAATCTTGATCCCGATAGTTAAGGTTTACAGTAATGATCATGATCCTCCATAAGGAAGGTCTAAACACCAATCATGATCCCTGATAGTGAAGGGTTACAACCATGAATGTGATCCCTGATAGCTAAGAGGTATAATACTGATTTTGTTCTCGAGAGTTAAGGGTTACAGTTATCATGATAGTAAAGGTCTTCAACACTGGTCATTAGCCCGACACAGAAGAGTTACAGCACTAATCATGATCCTCAGGAGTGAAGGATTACGACACTGATCATGATTCTTGATAGTGAAGGGTTACAGTGCTGATTATGATCCCTGATAGTGAAGGCTTACATTACTAATCATGATCCCTGATAGTGAAAGGCTATAAGAATGATAATGATACCTGAATGGTTATAATATTGATACAGTACTAATCATAATCCCTAATAGTGGAAGATTATAACGCTGGTCATGATCCCGATAGTGAAGGGTTGCATCATTGATCATAGAGAGTTACAAGCAAGATCATGATTTCCGACACTGAGGGGTCATATCAATGACAATGATCCAGGACATTAGGAAACTAGAGGTCTGATCTTCGTTCAGAAGCTGATGATAAAGTGCAAGGTTGTGAACATACCATTGCCAGGATAGCCGACGGAACTGAAAGTATTCAGCCATATATCCATTACAATATTCACAGCGTCACCTGTTTTTGTACTTCTTGTACATCTACCTTTCGTACATGTAAGATTTTCAACATACACAATTTTTCGTCAGTAGTCCGTAACAACGTACATACATCCCACCACAACGGAAATGCAACCCAAGGAAACCACTTACCTGGTGGATTCGTGACTAGTGATAACGCATAGTGTCACCTGTGTCACCCGGGTAACTTTCTGTTGATGGTCACCTTTGGCCCACCAGCATCTTCTTGCCTTACTCAAACATCAAGAAACGTCACCTTCACTTACAGTGATCACCAACGACGATAGGTAACTGTTGTAAGTTCCTTTTGAGGAAAAGTATCGTCTTTACCTTTGGACAGTGGGTGTTGACCCGGCTCCCCAGGCCCCAGATGGACGCCTTCCCGGGATGCCAGCCCCACTCCCTACATCACTTGCCGACCACTGGACTGATGAGTATATCCTTCACAAGATTATCTAATCAGAGAAGTATAAGAGTTTGGTGACGTCATACTGAATAATGAGTCAGAGAGGGTATCGGAAAGAATTATCTCATCAGTTATGACCCAGGAAGTCGTCACATTAATTGGGTCATGTCCAACAGTGCGGGATCCATTTACCAAGAATTACGAAAATCAAGAATAAACATTACATTCACTAACACTTTTTACATTTAGCAAATGTGAATTTTATGGATAAGTTAAATGCAATTATCTTACTCTCCGCCGACAATCTTCAGAAATATTAGATAATATCATTATGATTTTAAGATACTCTCATTTCTGCACAGTAATCCTGGCCTCTTCCATTCGACCGTGTGACGGAACTTCGCGTAAAATTAACTTCACTTTTCAAGAAGAAATCGTATCTATGTAAAATGAACCCACAATTCGACCGCAAAACTGTTATGACCTGATTTCAAACAGATTTTGATTATCAGTATTCCTTGATATGGATCCCTAATTTACCGTATGTTGTCCCAGGTACCAGTAACGTGGACTAAAAAGTTTAACTGTGTTAGGGAAAGTAGACAATAGAATCAGCACATTTTCGTAAATACATGAATGTATTTCGGCTTCCTTTTCAAGAGCCAACGTATATTAAGAAGAGTTTCATATCGTTTAGTTTGTCGCACATCCTCCTAGCTATATGCTGTTACCAGTGAGGCAGGTCTTGTCAAAGGTAGGTAAGACTCCTGTTCAACTTAGTCAGCGTAGGTCTGATGCCTTAATACTGTGTACAGTATCAGTATATCACTTACTGAGATTTTGTATACTTACCAATTATTACGTTTCATTTCTATGCATACGATTCAAGTTATTCTTTGATTATTCCTTGCAGTTATATTCACAAATCTTACCACCTTGTTTCTTCTTGCTCATTTAGGTGCTGTTCGAATCTCATTAGCTCACTCCATGTCAATATCACTCTGAAGTTTTGATTAAAAGAACAAGTTATATAGAAATTACTGACGGTAGCTTTGCATGTCTCGTTGTGTGTTGCATGTGTGTGTGTGTGTGTGTGTGTGTGTGTGTGTGTGTGTGTGTGTGTTGCATGTAAAATAGCATGTGTCAAGTGTCTAATTCATTATAACACTGAAATTACAACAAGTTGGTTTATTTTCAGCTTTCGATGTCTACAATTTTACTTGCTCATAAGGCGTTTACTACTACTTTTAGAACCTAAATCCATTCACCGGCAAAATATTCTCACATAGAATTATGTAAACAAAGCAATATATAAAAAGTACTATCTTTCTTTGGCAATAATTACTAACCTACGGATTACCTACAGGGCGAGTACGGGTATTTGAACTGCCCAAGCTCTCTACTCATAGTATTTGGTATCAACAGATTTTGCGCAGAATAGCACCTACGAAAGTCGAAAACTTGTACAACGCTGTGGATGAGTTTGTAAAGCAGGAGGCGAGGCTCTTACCAGAAACACAATTATATTCCTCTCTGCAGATCTCAGCAGGTCTGCCAGTACAGAGGCATTTGTTGCCGCCCACTTGTGCCTCCTCCTACTTTTGCTGCCACTGTTAATACTTTTACTATATTCTTATGCTCTCTTCTTTTCTTTCTTTCTCAGTTTCTTTACATCCGCCTTTCAACTATTCATTCACTTCCATAGTTTTGTGTAGAATATTCAGGCATTTGTGCAGCTGTGAGCTGCACAGATGAAACTAATGACAGTCTTATTTTCTGTGAAATTCACCAAAGATATATCTCCATGTATTAGTTTTTAATTCAGTGATGACAACATTGTTTAGAATGAGATCATTATCTCCAGGTGTGGTTTCCGCTAACTGCTCCACGACGACAGAAATCCGGGAGATCCTTATCTTACGTATCCCTTTGAAGCCACCACCTCACTCTCAAAAGCACTTTGTCATATCGGGGTTAACGGGAGGACGTCACCTCTCAACAGATCTCGAAGATCGATGAGCTCTTGAGACTTCACTTAATCCAGGCATTTTCTTTGTTCCTCCCTCCTCCAACGCTGTATGATTTGTTAATCAATATTGGCTGCATCTTTATGCAATATCTTTCATGAAAATATTCCTGCCATTCGATATACAGTATCCAGCACGTATATAAGATGGTATCCCACACTTGTCCTTGATTAGTGAAGTTTCCATTGCAGATCGCTGCCGGGACTGGCCCTAAAGAGACGACTGCACACGCTTCAGGCATGAAGTGTTAATCTGATTATGAAAATATTCACCGTAAACTCTGGACTGGTATTTGCTAATCGTATTCATCAGCTCCCAGGAATATTGTAGATCCAGGGCAGCATACTAGTGTCTGTATTTGGTGCCAATGCATGAGGAATGGACATCACTGTGAGTCGGGTGTTGTGTTTGCCATTTCAACCTTGTGGCTGATAACCTTTATGTCTCCTAAGTTTATCTTAAGCCAGTTGTAGATGCAGCTTACTCTCTTTATATTCACCCTAGCTTCACTTTTTCCTTAATCGTCTGTTTAGATTTGTCTCTATGTCGAGCAGACAGAGTTTGTCGTCAGCTTATTCCTCCCTAAATCGTACGTTAGCCTTCGTTTTTAATTCGTTCCTCCTTAGTCTCTTCCCCCGTTCGGGAGCTCTCTTTATTTTAACCTTATTCACCGTGGACTATCGGACAGCACCGTCATGTTAATCGGTCATCCATCTCTGGGAGGTTTAGTTAATCTGCTCCATGACAATGAGGGAAATGGACTCCGTTCCATGATATGGAGGAACATGGACTCTGTTACGTGACAAGGAGAGCTCCTTCCGTACCTTCGGCATCTTTAGACTGATACTCTTCCACAATCCTCCGCTAGATTCACTTGCCTGGGAACAGCCCCTTCCTTCCTCCTTTTCTGCCCTAATCAACTCATCGTATCGGCCCCATCTCCTCATCGTCGACCATTATCACCCTCCTCTGTTCATGATGTTTCCTTGATATACGAGATAGTAGTTTTATCACCAGTGATACATAATTCATATCACAGCGATCTCATCTCTCCTCTTTTTCTAAATACCACCTGCCAATTGTCGTTTCCTCTGCTTGCTGGATGAGTTTCCTTTCATTCATCGCTTCTCTGAATTCTTTGACCTTGGGCAGATATAGAATGACAGGTTGACAAAGAACCGGAGGATGAATTAAAATCTAAGGTCCGAGGTCAAGGATGAAGTAGAGCTGAAGTAGTATTTTAGGATGAGGGAGACGTTTAGGAAGTTTTTAAAGCTGAGGATGAGGATAAAACTCGGACAGAAACCGAGGATGAAGGAGAGACTGAGGCAAAATATGAATGTGCAGTCGAAGCTAAAATGGGAGCAGCTGTTGAAACTTAGGCAAGAAATCAGGCCAAAGTTGAGGTTAATGGTAAAGTGAGATTCACTGAGAGGTTCAAACGGAAATTGAATTTAGATGAGAGTTTCAGGTAGATACAGTATTTGTGAGGAGGGTGGACGATGAGGCAAATAATTGAAGCGAACAATGAAAACGGGGAACGTACACTGGATGAATCAACCCCATGAGTTGAAATAGGAAACTTGCCTGAAGATCGAGGCTGATGAAGATGTTGTCCTACGTGTGACAAGAGAGAAAATGAGGCTAAGGTGGAAGGCGAGGCACATGTGAAAGACGATGCTGTGGCAGAGATTCAAGGGAGAACTGATGCAAAGGATATAGACGAAGTTGAGACAGTTAAGATGGGCTGCTGAGAGACGGAAGCACAGTTCGTAGTATAGCTGCAGCAAAGGCTAAGGCAGCAAAGGCCGCCCATAGGGATCACACAGTGAATGAAATAGGTAATGCAGTGAACACTAATAATATTAGAAGTACTGTTAACAAAGGTTAAAGCAAAGACCATGCCAACTACAGAAAGCAGGTTTTGCCATAGGTTGTCGTGAAGGCTGGAGTAATATAAACGAGATGAGGGATGCAGCAGAGGTTAAGTTTAGAGACCGTTGCAGTGTAAGAGGTTGAGCAGGGAGTTGATGTATGATGACACGGATGATGATTAATGTGTACTGACCTTTGATGGCGCCGGTCAACATGTGCGGCAAGGCAACCTGATATATAACCGTGAACCGTTGCACCGGTACCCATTTAGCGTGTGCAATGATGATAATGATATAACAATAGTGATATCAAAAGAAATAATAGTAATGAAAACTATTAGTAATAATAAAAGTAAAATAATAACACTTATTGTGATGATGATAATAATAATAATAATAATAATAGTAATAATGATAATAATAATGATAATAATACTAATAATAATAATAATAATAATGATAATAATAATAATGATAATAATAATGATAATAATAGCAGTAATGATAATAGTGATAACATCAATAATGGTTATAAGTAGCTGTAGCAGAAAAACAAGAAGAATTCTTCCACAATTCGTAGTTTACCGCTTTAGCGAGACAGCGCCAACAACAGGAGAAAAAAAAATGGCCATATTTGCTCACATGGACTGTCTAGCTGTCATGTATGATGTACAAAGACTAGAACTCACCATCCAAAGCTAGACCTCACGGACCATTTTTAAGGTTTCTCCTGGCCGCTTCATGTGCCGTAGTTCAGCCCATTAACAGTGCGTCGCCCCCGGTATACCACAAAACTCCAATTTGCCTTTCACCCTCCTAAATGATCCGACACCGGCATCTCAAAGTCTTTTTCCCTTCATCCTTTCATCTCCTTACTCCTTCCACATCTGCCATGTACATCGTCTGTGTCAATCTCTCCTCACTCATCCTCTCCATATGTTCACACAGTTTCTGCACATTTTACTCAGCTAACTCAATCAGACCACTCTTACTATCACATCTCGCCCTTATTGTAATACCTTACACGATCAATGCAAAATATTTTAAGGCAGGTATAATGATGTTAATTTCGGTAATGATAAAGATGATAATGATAATGATTCTTTTTCTCTTTTATACCAAATTATCTTTCCTGCTTTCGCCATGTTGCATTCAAAGTAGATGAACAAATCTCTCTGGCGTATCGGTTAGCGTTCCTGACTGTGACGCATTCACGGCCGCTCATAGTCGGGCACCGTTTCGAATCCTGTTTGCGGTTGTCGGTCCATACTCAACCTAGCTGTTCATCCACCCGCAGACGTTGCTCAATGAAATGGTTACCTAGCTCAGACTAGGGTGCATGTA
>JAUUDW010492285.1:700-12347 GCA_032361385.1 Panulirus guttatus | reverse complement strand
ACTTCTCCATCCACACTGAATTTCAAAATATTTCACTTGTATCTAATGTCATAAATTCATTCATCAAACACCTGAAACCATATTCCCTCCTTCATATATAATAACCTCTTTAACTGCACTCATATTCAACTTCCCAAAGAAGTTCACTTAAAAACTTTTAAACTTACACTTACAGAGCAATTTCTTCTATAAATAACCGGCATGTCATCTGATTATTCTGTGTATATACATAAACAAAACAGATGATAGAGCTTCATCTACTCTTGGCACCAAAATACTGTTTGGCTTTCCACTTAACTATTAACACTCACATAGTTACAGCAATTGTGTAGTGGTTTAGTGATGAGTAACACATCACAAAACAATGTAAGGTAAATATATATAAAGTTAATTTAAATGAAACCATGTAAATCAATGATTGGCAGCAGCTTTCAATTACAAATTTTAAAAACTTAAAAGAAATATTATAAAACTAAATAATTATCACACTTGTAAACTGAAGAAGTCAGGGTACTGTATCAATGGAAAAAGACTAAATGTAACTAAGATAGGTCTAATGTGCATGCAAAATGCAGGTCACTGGAAAAAAGGGTTTTGTGTATCAGAATTTTAAGTAATGGTCTCAAGAATATAAATTTTTTTTACATATATTGAATATAGTTTACTGCAGCAACTATGTTAGGGTGGTATTGTGGCAGATGTGGAAAAAAAGTATGTGGTTATTCAATACTGTGAACTAAATGATAATTTCTGAGTACCATAACTTTGTCAATAAGAGCTAAATTTTGATAACCCACAGTTTTTTGTTACTGTTTCACAAGATGACTAATGGAGAACCACCAACTTTGTAAATATTTGTATTAATATACATAACTATTCAGAATAGCACTTTGGAGATTAAATCACTGAATACAAGTGTGAATAAAAAAAGTAGTAATACTGTACTGGAAAGCATCCTATACTCTTGTGCAAAATTAAAAGTCCACCACCGTCTAGTAATGTATAAGTTAACTTATTACATTTCTACTGCTTTACACAGATATCTATCATGCCCCTTTAAGGTAACTACAGGACACACCTGCTTTACTTCTTCATAACTATTCAGTTTATAAAACTGAATAGATAGCAAATACTAAACTATCCTAAGCACATCAAGACACCTTGCTGGAAAGATATACTTCTCTATCAAACAGAAATGTTGATAATGAGGCATCAAGTGATGAGCTTAGCAAACCATGCTAACGAATCTCTACTGATATAATGAACATCAAAGATATGAGATTTTCATTTAACCCCTTTTCTGTAAAGAAGTGTCATACCACAATCTCCTATCTGTCACTGCATATTTATTTACTCTACCAAAGGCTAATAGGCCTGTACTCTGATTCAGTGAAGAATTATATGCAAGGATGGCTCTTACATTATCTCCTTCAAGAAAAAAAATGCTCAGCTGTTTAAACAGCATTTCAGATTTAAAGTGAAAAGGCTGTCAATGAATCAGTTTCAGTAACAAAATATGACGATTTTTCCCTCAAAATAATTTTCATCTGCACTTACATTATCAAATATAAGACCTTAAAGTTGTACCTAAAAACATGCACAGAGTACAGTACATGAAAATCTATACTGTATTTAGGATTTGTGTGTAATCCAATGCAGGATACCGCAATACTGTAATTATTGAAAATAAGATTTTATTCTTTCTGCTTAATGACTGTTGCTTGACCATAGGAAGCTTATGCTCTAATAACACAAAATTCCCGCTGGATATAAATCAAATGAATGTAAATAACAAAGACATGACTACACATATAAATAATTCATCTTTGAATATCAGTGCAATGGTACTTTGGTGCAATTGAATTCTGTTATAAAGAAAAAAAAATCTCATGATTCACAGGAAAAATTTATGTTCGGTAAAGAACAAATTTATATGATTTCATCACTTGTGGTACCTAAAAGTACCAAAATATAAGTTTACTGTAAAACTTGAACAGTACATTCAAGTTTGGATTTCAAAACATAATGTTCAGAGTTCTCCTGCTCACCTTTTGGATAAAGGCAACCTAAGATACTTCTTGGACATTACACAGCAGACAGTTGCTCAGAAGTTAATATATAATAATGAAAAATTAATACATGGCTTCAATGGAGTTGGTAGAGCGTGGCTTCTTGATCTTCTCCATGTTCTTGGTGATCATGTCATGGAGTGTAGCATAATGGTTCCTGATCTCAGACAAAGTAATACGTAACGAGAGATATTCTTTCTCATCCAACTCCACAACAGTTCGGCGGTAATCGTCTATATGAGGATACTTGGCAACCTGAAATTTATGGATACTGATGAAAAAGACTTATTTTCTATTGGTATCGAATTCTCCATTTCCAACTGCACATATAGGTGGTACAAACATCTTTTTCATCTCAGTACCGCACTAAGGGAAATGTTTGAAATGGAGAGGAAAAGTTTGAGAGCAAAAGTTGTAGAAACCGATACCTTACATAATATAGTTGAAATTAGGGCATATGAAGTGGTCAAGGTAAACCATGAAAGAGACTGTGGAGTTTGGTTATGGATGCATTTAGTTGTTTCAGTACATTATGTACAACAGGTAAAGAGTGGATGTTTGCAATTAAGGCCCCTGTCTATTTGTTTCTAATGCTACCTTGCTAAGCAAGAAAGGTAGTGAGGTAAACAGATTCTTTTCCTTTATACCTAATGGTATAACATTAACTTAGAGAAAAAGAAATGTGAAAAATGAGGAGCAGCAGCATACAATGAAAACAGGTAGTAAGCTTCACTGTAAATGGGTAACAGTCCCAACATTTTTTTCATACATCCTTGTCTGCCCATTTCCTGCAGTAGAATTAACATAAGTGATCAAAGACAAGCTTAAAATGTACGAAGAGTAAGATGGATTATAATAAAAACTGCATTAAGACATCAGTTAACACAAATACATCATCCATATATAAAACATCTTTTCTAACATAAAAAATATGGAACTGGTAAAAGTTACTGTACTTACCTTAGACACAAGCTTGGCACGAGTCATATAATAACGTGATATCTGATCAAAGAAAGATGCAGCCTCAGATTCAACTGTTCGTATCTCTCCCAGCGTTTCCTCCTGGATGCTCACGCCAAAGTTATTGCCGTCTTCAATTTTTGGAATCAAAAAGGATATCCACATTTTCAGCTGAAAAGAAGTAAAAAGTATAGTTAAAGAATAACCTTTATCTTAAAAAAAAAAAAAAAAAAAAAAAAAAAAAAAAAAAAAAAAAAAAAGCATTAGAGGGAGCGGAAAAATGTGTGGAATGGTATACGCAAGGGAGGCATGTAAGGACAGGGATAAGTGGAGACTTTTGCCATGGCCACCCAATTGATGTGAGCTCCTAGAGGGACTGGGTGTTAAGAGATACATAGATGGAAAGATAAAAGCACATGAAGATATACAGACAGGGTATGCCTCTCTCTACTTACACAAAATTACAAAAAAGCTAAAGAAAAACAAAAAAATATACCAAAAAAATATACCCATGAGTATCTGTGAGGCAAGGCAAGTGTGAAGCACTTGCAGTGTGCTGCTTATTTCAGGGTAGAGTGCTGTTGTTTTCTGGTAATACACATATATCATTGTCTAACTTGAATTTAACCCAACAAGCTTTTAGCCATCTTTCCTGTCTCCTCTTCAAGTTTCAAATATAAACACCTTGAAGAGTGCTGAATTCACTTAGTAAAACAATGAAGAATCTTACCATCTCTTTTACTCAGCTCTCATATATTTCTGTTTGTTCTCTTTGATATATTCCAAGGAAGTCTTGAAAATTTAATTACTCTGTTTCCAGAATAGTGCAAGTTTTCTATAAATGCTTGTAATTCCTGTCCTGCATAGTCACATATTTGTTTGTTTGTTTGTACATAGCACAGTTCAGCTCTCCCAATATTTCATGAAAGATTGTGCATTCCATTTCTTCAATTTTACTTAAAGAGTGTTCTTGTATTCTCCTAAACTTATAATACAAAGATGAAACTTGCCTTATGATTTTTTTTTTCATAAATGATTGCCATTTCTTGTATTAACAAGATAGCACAAGGAACAATCAAAGAAAGGCTGCATTCACTTACATATGTCCTCTGACTGTCATGTGTAATGCACTGAAACCAAAGCTCCCTATCCATATACAGGCTCCACAAAAGTTTCCATGGTTTAACCCAGATGCTTCACATGCCCTGGTTCAGTCCAATGATAGTATGTCAACCCCAGCGCACCACATCATTCCAATTCCCTTTATTGTGTGCAAGCCTTTCACCTTCCTGTATGTTCAGGCCCCTAGCAATCAAAATCTTTTTCCCTCCATCCTTCCACCTCCATTCTGGTCTCCTCCTCCTCCTTGTTCCCTCCATTCCTGTTACACATATCCTCTTTGCCAACCTTTCCTCATTCATTCTCTCTATATGTCCAGACTATTTCAATACACCCTCTTCAGCTCTCTCAGCCACAACCTTTTTATTACCACCCTTTCATTACTTACTCAATGAAACCTTATGATAAGGAGACAAAACTGTCTCTGGGTTATTCTCCTTTAATGTATTTACTTAAAACAAATACTATGTGTTGTGTACAGTTTCATCTGCTACATAAAAGAAAAGTTGTCTGTAACACTTGAGCACTTACCACACTTTCTATGAACCTAATATGCATATTTTACTTATCAATCTGGCAAATATTTTCTGTGTAATCCAATACTGCACCTGGTTCCTTGATCTTAGCCATGAGTCTGTTTCTCTTGTGACTTTCAATTTCCTCTCATGTTATGTTGTCAGCATATTCATGTTATGTTTATCACACCATTTGACTTCGTAAGACATTATTTGCCCAAAAGCCAGAGCACTCTTCTTTTCTTATCCTTTCAAATTTTTGGAAAACCTTGTTTTCATACACTGTAATACATACAGTGCCACCCTACAGTGGCAGCTAGTGTCATATTTTCTCTAAATATGCTAGTTTTCAAGCTGCAACAAAGTACTTATGATTCATGTCATGGAAAACCCACGAATCAAAGACCTGATACCCATCTGACATCTCACAGGACGGAAACATAAATGAAAGTACTACAAGCTGATATTAAGTGAGCCAGAACGTCTGAACAATGGCAGTGGGCAAATGTAATGAATGCAGGTGAAGGTCACTTGGCACCACCTCACCTGTCCACCAAAACTTCAGACATGGGCTGGTTATTGTACGATTTTTGAGTCTTGTGAACCAGCATCTGTCAGGCTTATACAATTTACGATGGTGAAGCTTCATGGATGTACCTCATTTTTGGGGTAAAACTTTTAACCCCAATGAACAAGTGCTCTCTCAGATGCTTCCAGGGTTCTGTCCATAGTGAGAAAATTATAGCAGCCATGATTGGAAAACTGACCATGCATTACTAAATATGGTTTACATGGTATATCACATGGTTTCAAGACTTAAAATGCAAACTTAAACATACAAAGAACAACACAAATACCAATAAAATATTTATATTTGTACTGATTATCAAGAAAGAAGGATACTAAAAGATTTTGTTATATCTGAAGACTTGATTGAAGATTTGATCGTTACAAAAAAAGATAAGCACTGGATATTGTTATCTGCTTTCAAATATTACCAGATTAGCTTCCTCAACAAGCTGACAAATAAGTGGCTTGATTGTGTCGACCATCAACGTAATGTGTGGATTGATTGGTACTGAGCCTGAGGGAAGTACAAACACTTTAGCTCCTGTCACCGCATCTTCAGTTCCATCAGACAGCTTTCGCTTTTTCCCTGGAGGATCTCCATCATGGCTGTGAAACAGTAAAAGCTCATCAATTCATGTTTTGTACAGTAGTACACACTTCATCCATAAATATTCCAGTCAAACATTCTGCATACTGAAAGTCCTCCATATATGATCTTCTGAATGACATGCTTCCTTGAATATCTATCTCATTACGTTTTATACAATTTCCCTTCCTAAACAGCAATGTTACTTTAGCACTACCTCCTTCATAATACACTATCCTGGCAAATATAGCCAGATCATTCTAACAAAATGCTCGAATGGATATATTAAAATATTCTACCCGTTACTTGTTCCACATATACACACAAGCTTGACAAATCACTTGATATACTTTTTAAGATGTCGCTGAAGGAAGGTAAGATATCAGGGGAGCGGAAGTAAGCAAATGTTAAATGTATCTTTAAGAAAGGAGACTGAGAAGGAGTCCTGAAATTCACACCAGTCCCTCTGTTCAGTGTGACCTGTTAAATAATGAAAAAGATTGTAAGAAAGCAAGTAGATAACTACTTGCTGAGGATAAACTACCTAAGCTTGAGACTGTAAGGATTCAAAAAAGAGTTTACACTTAAAATGTTTAGATGTCTATGACAGAGTGAGCTCCATTCCATACCACAAAGAAGGATAGGCAGACTGGCTGTAACTGGACTATTAGAAAGTGTTTGACAATGTATCACATCGGAGGCTCATAAAGAAATTGGATCTTCAGGTAGCAGGAAGGAAAAGATCCCTTTGAAGGAGAGAAAAAATTACTCTTGAGGAAGGGGACAAAGGATGCCATGTCAAAGGAGCTTTCTCAGAATGGGCAGGGATGTGCTAAAGGGCTCAGTTCCACCATTTGCTCTTCCTGATTTATGTATATGACCTGACTGAAGGACTGGACTCATACCTGACTATATTTGCAAATGATGCCAAGGTTATGAGAGAAACTGAGAGTAAAGAGGATTCCACCAACTTACAAGAGGACCAAGAAAAACTTCAAAGCTGATATGATTCACAACTAATGAAATTCATCCTGAGTACATGCAAAGTAATGAAGATGGGACACAGCGAACAGAGGCCTTAATATGCACATCACCACACGAAATAAACTGCAGGGGTCTATGTGTTAGAGGTGCTTGAGAGTCAGCATTGCACCTAACACTTCACAAGAGCCTCAACTTAGGAGAACTGTACATGACACAAAAGTGGCTGCTGGCAAATATTACATATGCACTGAAGTTCATGGATGAGGAAATATTCAGCATATTACTCACTTTCTATATTCAGCATAATCTAAAATAGGATTCTCAAATGTCATCAACACTTACAGAAACTCAAAGAACTACTAGAGAAGATCCTCAGGAAGGCAACCCAGATTTTTTCACACTTAATCATAGTTTCCAGTGTCAACAAGGTAGCACCATGAATAGACGAAGAAAGGTCACAGCTCAAACCCATTCTCTAGCTGTCATGCATAAAGCACTGAAACCACAGCTCCCTATCCACAACCGAGCTCCACAGACCCTTCCATGGTTTACCTCAGATGCTTCAGATGTCCTGGTTCAGTCCAGTGACAGCATGTCACACCCAGTATACCACATCATTCCAATTCACACTAACCCTTACACGTCTTACACTCTCCTGCATGTTCAGGCCCCAGTCACTCAAAATCTTTCTTATTCCATCCTTCCACCTCCAATTTGGTCTCCCTCTTCTCCATGTTCCCTCCACTTCTGACACATTAGTTCAGAAAGTTATGGAAAACTTTCAAGTGATGGGGCCCCATGTGTGCAGAGCTCCCTCCATATATTGTTCACATGGGAAATTACACAAGTACAAACATACATACATATATACATACACCACCTTACAAGGGAACCTAGACAAACTCAGAAGTTGGAGAGATATATAGCTGATGAAATTCAACTACATAAATGTAAAGATGGGGATGGGTCACAATGAAAGAAGGCCTCAATATAAAAATCATGGAGCAGGAAATAAGTTGCTCGAATCTGTTTGAGAGAGAGATTCAGAAGTCAACATCATCCCTAACCTGTTGCCAGACTGTTCACAGTTAAGACCAGCTGTTTCCCAAGAAATATTAGAAATGCATTCATGTTTTTGGATAAGGAAATATTGAACAAGATGTTCACATCCTACCTATGGCCAAAACTGGAATATACTTCTCATGTTGGTTCTCACATCTAGAGAAGCACAAAGAACCACTAGAGAAGGTTCAGATAAGGGTCACAAAAATGGTAAGAAAGCTATGAGAGCTGAGTTACTGGGAAAGGCATTAGGCCTTAAATTTGCCTATCAAGAAAGAGAATAGATTGGAGGGGTGATTAATGGAGGAGACTGTGAACCGTTCTTCAAAAGATGTACGGAGAGAACAACTAAAGGTCATAATGCAAAAGTGAGCAGGAAACTTGTTAAAATAAATGTAAAGAAGTACTTTTACAGTGTAAGAGTGGTGGATGATTGGAATAAACTGCAAGAGGACTCAGTATATGTAAACAGCATACAGAAATTTAAAAAGTTGCATGTTAGTAGAGAAGGTTCAAGAGATGGTGCCCAAGAGTGTAAACTCCTTTCTCATACAATACAAATAGTTAATTACAAAGTTAATGGCAAAGTGAACAAGGAAAGATAAGAAATTAGTGTCACAGCAGATGTGAGATCCACTTAAAAACCATCTAATTCATCACAAAATGGTCATCTAAAAACTAGGTATTAAGGCCAGAATGATAAAGCTCCCACAAAAGTACTAAAGTGAACCAGCAAATGCATTTAATTAATACTATAATTGAAAATTATGTTTAAAATGTAAAATCACAACTTATATACAAAAAAAATTGGCTTCTCAAATGGTGGCCCTCATCGCAGTGATGCTAAGCTTCTCATACCAACCTGGGTGCAGTGCACTTATCCTATTACACCTTATATATATCAAAGAAACAGTACTGTATGAATACTCACCAAAGATGGTTACATATCAAGGACTGATAACACAATATCATGGATTTTGGGTGTCAGAGAGTACTGTAAAATTCAGTATCAATTCCAAACCACCATTCATCCTCTTACCCTTTGCTACCTTTGAAAGCTCATATAATACAGGTTGTATAATGCAAATCACATGCCACCATTGCCCAACTTACAACAGGTTTATGATCCTGAAAACCTTGTCTTAAGTCTAGCAATGAAAACCCATTACATAAGGGAGGTTATATTCCTGACCAATAATTTTCCAAATTAGATTCTTTGAGTATGGAAGATACACAAAAAAAGGAATAAGGACAACTTTCCATCCTGGAAAGGATACAAAGTGAAACAGTTTGCCAGTTGGTGGGATGAAACTCAAACACTAAACTACCAAGAAATCATCATGAAGGTCAAGAAAAGTACAGAAATATCTTAAATCATCCTGACATTTTAACTGTTATAGGAAGAGATTAACCTATGCATTAAAAAGACAAAGGCAAAAACCTTTTGTTCTTTAAATCTGTCCCAAGTACGAGACTTACATGCCATAAGTCAAGAATCGACCTTCATTCTCGTGTCTCTTTGAGAACTGTCTCAAATTGGGGACAGTGGCACATACTTTTGTATTAATTCATCAGTTTTTAGTACACCCTTGTACAGTGTAAGTGATTTCACCAGTGAAAAAGAAAAAAGTTTCCTGTGTTGCTGTAACACTTAGGCACACATGAAACAATACCGTTATACCACACCAGAAGCTATGTAAAGGAAATCATTTCCATATCATCTTAACTATTTCAAAATGAAACTGTGTTATACAGGGCTTAATTAATCAGAAAATACATATTAAACTTATCAGTGTTTTACCTGGTGAAGTCTTTGGGCGTCTTCACCTCCACAGCCTGGGCTGCAATATCATTGTGAAGCAGTTTTCTAATTACTGTACTTACTTGTTCACAATTAGTGGTTCAGGCACAGGGATATTGAGATCAGAGTGAACTGTGTCTAGTTTTTCACAGAGGAATGGTGACTCCTCTAGAAGCTTGTTGAAATGGATGATGCGCTCAGGAAACTTCTTTTTTACCAGCTCCTCTGCCTGCAGGAGGCAATTATAAAAATTGATGAAACTTTAATACAAAAATCAATATCTTTTTGTATACAAGTCTGTGTCAATAATCTGAACAGAACTAAAGAATTTTCTCTTTCAGATTATGTGAAGAAATATTTGACTAAGTGAAATGTGGCATTCATGGATCTGAAGAAAGCACATAAAAGGGTTGACAAGAGGCCTTGTGCAAGATGTTACAAATATATGGAGTAAACAGTTATTTAACACAATGAGGAGTTTCTATCAAACAGGCATATGTGTGACTAGCAGGGGAGGAGGAAGGTGAGTGGTTCTTGGTGAAAGTGGGTCTGCACGAAGGATGCCTGACATGACTATGGTCATATAATGTTTATGGATAGGGTGGTGAAGGAGAAAAATGTAAATGTCTTAGGGCAACAGGTTGGTCTGCATGCCAAGAGTGGAGAAGTATTTTTGCTGCTTGCAAATGAAATGGCTCTGGTGACAAACTCAAGAGAGAAGCTTCAGATGTTGGTGATAGTTTAGGAGTGTGTGAGAAAGAAGAAAGTTCAGAGTGACTGTGAACAAGTTTACAGTAATGAAGTGCAGCAGGGAGATGAAGCACAATGGTTTCAGAGCATGTCTGAATGGGGAAGGCCTGGAGGATATGCAGTGCTTTAGAAACCTGGATGTGAACTTGACAGCAGATGAAACCAAGGGGAGTAAAGTGGGTTAAGATGTACTGAGAAAGGTGTGGAAGGAAGGGTTAGTATCTGATGGGGTAATGATGGCAAGGTCTGAAGGTATAACAGTCTTGACAATTTCATATGAATGTGAATCTTAAGCCCTAAATGCAAATGAATGCAAGAGGGTAGTCATACTTTGAAGATGTACCTTAGGATAATAAATACTGTAAGTAGGGACAACTGTCTGAGGCAAGGCTTTCCAACTTATAATCACAAAAGGGCCATATTATACCTTAAGCACACACATGAAGGTTGCAAAAAATAAATATTCTAATACTTAAGTGAACAGGATACCTTGTATAAAAGATTGGCTTTGTTTTTCTTTCTTTAGAAAAAAAAAAAAAGAAACAAAATAGGCTAAGAAGCCTAATCCTACATTCCCTATCATTCTTTAAGTGACCAGTGCAGGTGAAACAAAGTTCTATAATCTGTAATGAATCAACTCATATGGCAAGGTTTTAGATTAAAATAATTCCAGTATAGAAGAAAAGCTTTACTTCTTTTACAGGCAAACAAGCTTTTGCTATGGCATAATTTTTTGGATAAATACTACCAAATCAGAACACCAGGATCAAATGAGAGAGAGAGAGAGAGAGAGAGAGAGTTAATTGTGTAGCACAGTTACAAATACACATGAGATTATTGCACTTACTTTCTCCTTCACTGTACCCTTGTATGACTCCACCTGTGAAAAGGAAATGCATAAATATCATACATTAAAGAAATTTAGAGTACTCTGCACAAGATATGTAAAAGGCTAATGACTTCAACTAATAATAATAGGGTTCATACAGTAATCAGATACCCATACCCAAGAGAAACTAATTTCTTTTCATTTTCAAAATATTGTATCGGACTGAAATGCCTAAAGATTATTCAGTAAAAAAAAACTGTAGATTACTCACTATTAAAATCATACTCATAACTAGCACCCACCTATTTTCTTAATTCTTTTTATTATTAAAATTATCTGAATACTCATTATGAATTACTAAATACGTAGCAGCAGTATTAGATCACAAGCTAATATGCAATA
>JAUUDW010492174.1:374-12347 GCA_032361385.1 Panulirus guttatus | reverse complement strand
CAACCCATAAATTTGAAAGTACTTTTTCTTGTTTCTTCTTTTTCCCTTTCACCAACCTCTCTTTATTTCTTTTAAGTCCCGGCCTTGATGTGGACTTTTGTCCATAACTGGAGCTTCCAACGTTACAAAAAAGTATAGTATAGCATGGCATAGCATAGTATAGTACAGTATAACGTAGTATAACATAGTATAGCCTAACATAACTAACAGAAATTACTGATGAAAATGGCTGTAATGAGTCCTGTACAGCTGTTCAACTTGGAGAAGAGGTGGTGGAATTGGTCCGTAATATTCTTTTGAGATCTTTTAAAGTTGAACCTTTCAAAGCACTTTTCTTAAAAGCACAACATAGATGATCCAAGTTAGGTCTCTGTTAAGATCTCTCCTAGTGGCCAATCTCTTATTACTTCAAATTGCAAAGAGTTATAAAATAATCAGTCAAGATTGGTTCTGGAAACATGCAAACATGGCAGAAGTTTATTTATTTTACAGCAAGAATGCAGTCAATTTATTGTGGTCTAAGAGAGAGAGAGTGATTAAATCAAGCTCCTTTTCATTCTTGTATGTTCTGCTTTGTTCAAAACCTTTTGTGTTTCAAGAAAGTAGGCAATTGAATATAAGAAAAAAATATTTACAGAAGATAGTTTTTATCCATCAATAAATAATATTTTTTACAGCCACCTAATAATGAAAGGAATTAGATAACAGTGGTATCAAACTTTGTACATTTCAGTGACGTAAAACTTATTTACTTTTTTTTATTATTGCTATACACCTCATTGTCAATTAGAAGAATGTGCCAGAGTACATTTCAGGTAAAGCATCAGACCTTACAAAAGAACATTGTATATTAAAGACATAATGAAATATAAATTTTTAGTTTGTAATTTAATGCAGCTGTATTTTGAACCTTTACTAACCATTTTGGCATCCACTGGATGACACAAGCAAAGAGCGAATTGGAAAAGAATGCTTATAGTTGGAAACGAATGCTTATAATTGGAAAAGAATGCTTAGTTTAAGGCCTTATTGTGTACAATGTACAGAATAGATTATGTTTTCATTAATTTTCAAGTTTACTGCTGCCACCTTTCTAGAAGATAGAAATCACCAAAATTTTCAGGATTTCATCTTTACAGTGTGTTGAAGCAGCATGAGGTGTAGGATTTTAGGTATAACACCTGCAACTAGGGCCTCTGAGAGAGGGGTGCAAGGGGTTCATCGTACCTGGGCCTAGGGGTCCAAAAGGCAGCCCAGGAATTTCTTTTGATCTCAGAAAATGCAGAAAATCAACAGTGTGATCTATTCCACCCCTCTCTCATTTTCCATACCCTTTTTTGGCCTTACAGATCATGGCATAAAACCATAGTGGATAAAAACAGGATGACTGATGGAGAAGGGAAGGAGGCCCGAAAGAACTTTGTACCCCCTGATAAACTTTCTCTCAGGGGCCCTGCCTGTAACTCCATCAGTTTCAACCTTTTATGAAGTGGGCAGGGCTTTGAAGTATAGGGAAAGTGTGGGGTAAAAACTTAAAATCAGCATAGGACAGTTTAAGTGATGCATTCATAGCACTTTCGTTGAAATCTTGCAGAGTAAAGAGTGGCATCCTGACATCATTTTCTAATCTCCTCAGACGTAGAATGAGAAAACTAGAAAAGTGACCGTCTTGCAGATGGTTGACCAAAAACGTTGCCCTGGCACTTGTTCAGATTCTGTAGAGCATTAATTGGTTCGTATGTTGGTATACAAAGCAATTGATGTATAGCAAAACAGGCAAACTTGCCTGAAGAGTGTACAAATGCCAGTTATCATTTATTATTCTTGCATTCCAGTGAATGACTCCATGCCTTCTGACATTTGAATCTGAATTCATCCGAGTTTTGCAGTTATATTAGGTGAGTTCAGATGTCTACATTAGTTTAGGGTTCAAGTAATCCTTATGAGACCTCTTTACACAGGGTCAGATTCTTATATCTCTATAGACATCTGAACTCACAATTTACATTACTAACCAAACGAAAGAACACGAGGAGATAACTGGAATGCAGTACAATTTTCATAAAAAGATATGATAATATTTAGATCTTCACACATACAGTCATTAAACGCTGAAAGTGCATATTATTTGATTTCCACATTTTACAGTTTTATATTATTATCACATAACCCCACATATTCTGTCCCTCATGACTGTACTACAAACAGATTAATTTGATATCAAAATATGATTTTAAGGGGTACTAAAGCAGAATACCACACTCTTATATCATTCCTTATTGTAGCAACAATGATTCCATAACAGATAAACTAACATATCAAACATTTAATATTTGCATCTCAGTTCTTGACTTTTATCAAATTTTCAAAGGTTATAAATGAATTCCAATATTTTTCTGGAAAGTTTCTTAATGTCACGTTTTCCCATATACTCGTACTTTTTTTTGGGGGGGGTATCAATAAGTTTAGGTTGCTGAAGATGAAGCAGGGTAAAGCATTTCATTTCTACCTGAGGATTTATGGTAGTTATGACATGGTTTTGTTAGGAATGGTTGAGTTCTTTTGCAAAAATATGATTACTTAGCATATGAAGTTGATATTTTATTGGAAGTATTAAGTGTTTTTTTCCTTGTGCTGATGAATGTTCATGGCTGGTGATTGTTCTCATTGTTCTTTTTTGTATGATTTGCAGGTGTTATATTTGCTTTTGGCAAGTAGGATGACCAGGCAGGTGATGCATAATTTAAGTTAGAGTGGATTAGTTATTTGTAGAGAATACTAAGGTTTTCTATCTATATATTTATATCTCTGATGCTTGTTCCTTTCTGCATCTCCCTCATGGGGATGGCTACAACAATAGAGTCTCTATACCTAGTAAACTCTAGTGCCACTTCTTAGACTTTTGTACCTCATCCTTAACAGGCCACTAAGGGCAAGTTTAGTGTTTGCTGACACTTCTACTGAATGTTCCTACTGACTACTACCTAATGCTCTTGCCTAATGTTCCTACCTACTACTTCTACCTAATGTTTCTACCTAATGCTCCTACCTAAATATTCCTACCTACTTGTTTTGTATATTGCTTCCTCCCAGTGCTCAGGCAGGTAGTGCTTGTAGTATACCTTCCTGGTTATTGACTGCTTCCCAGCTACTTCCTACTAAGGTTTTTCTTTTTCTTCTCAAAATCTTGTACTGGTAGCTGTTATGAGAATGTTTAGTTTGTGCAGTTTATGTATGCATGTAGAAAACTGGCACACTAATATTTTGTGGAGTACATAATTTGGTTATTGACCTACCTTTGAAGCTTAAATCTGGTTATACATGCTAATATAAGATTATATTTTTCAGCTAGAATGCACTTCTAATGATCTATGTACATCACTGAAGACTTGCTATGAGTAGTG
The DNA here is from genome assembly GCA_032361385.1 of Panulirus guttatus. Taxonomy (NCBI): domain Eukaryota; kingdom Metazoa; phylum Arthropoda; class Malacostraca; order Decapoda; family Palinuridae; genus Panulirus; species Panulirus guttatus. Next base: position 8,943 of record JAUUDW010492174.1, on the reverse strand, counting down.
TGAGGGTGGATGTGCAGTGGTCGCCGATTGCGGCTGATCAGTTTCTCACTTGGGGCTCTGATTTGCAGCTGTACCAAGTTCAGGATGTCTCTCCCACAGAAATTGTTGAACTTCCTCGTAAGTTTGTTACTAAAGTCTGCAGTTTGCCTTTCCTAATTAATAGTAGCAGAAATGATAATGTTTCTGGCATTATCAGATGACTGTAACATATTTAAGTCTAGACTCTGCCACTGTAAACTAATAGAATTTATTTGCTTTAGCTTCTGTAAACTTGAAAATGTTTCGTATGTAGTTTTCCCTCTACAAGTGGTTATTAGGTTAACCTTGATGAATTTGTGTTCCTTATATTTGATCTCAATGAATTATGGCTGGCAAAATATTAATTTTTTCAGTAATTTTTGTATACTACCCAAAATTGGTTTGGAGTATGAGATTGGATTACATTTGAAATGAGAAGGGTAGGAAGATTAAGGGAAATGGAGTAATGGATTTTTTGTATTGCAGTGATGGTCACTGGTTAAGGAAATCATTTAGAAAAGTATGTTAGTCATTTCATATGCCCTCTTCAGCATATTGACAGCATTTTGCCTCTCTTTCCACATGTCTTTTCTGTACCCGGAACCTTTACCCCCTCACCTACCAAATGATTCACTTCAGCTCCCATTTTTCCAGCTACTGCCATGTCCACTATCAGTAACATAAAACATTGTACATCCTCCAGATTTATTCCACTCAAACTCATATTCAGTCCAGCCAGTCTCTCCTTCATGCTAATTCTCATTTTCTTAATTTTATTCACATTAACTCTCAATTTTCTCCTTTTATGCTTTTTCCCAAACTCAGACACTAGCTTATATAGTTTCATACCTAAGTCTGTCATCAGAGCTGTGACATTTGCAAACAGCAGCTGGCTCACCTCCCAGGTATTCCCACCTCCAAAAGAATGCAGACTTGCCCCCTTCTCCAAAATCTTAACATTTATCTCACATAACCCATCCATAAACAGATTAAACTTGTCATCACTTATTCTCTACGTACATGTCTAGACCATTTCTGCACACCCTCCTCAGCTTTCTCAACCATACTTTTCTCTTTACCACACCTCTCGCTTACCCTTTTATGACGTACTCAGTCAAACCTCCCCACTCCAAATATTGTTCTCATACATTTCATTTCCAGCACATCCACTCTCCTCCACACATCCTTATCTGTAGCCCATGCTTCGCATCCATACAACATCATTGGAACTTCTGTACCTTCAAACACATCAGTGTAACAGTCTTTCGAAGAGGGCTCAATATCTCCTTGGTATTTTTATAGACTGAGAAGGTTTTTCACCATCAGAGGCCTTCACCATGCTCTCTTCATTGTTGGTTCGTGAGTGATTTAGTTAGCAATGTGCTACAGGGCCATAAAGTCACATTACTGACTGTAGATGGTTGCTGCTGTTTAGGGCCCTTGGAATTGCTTGCTAGCAACGATGATGCTCTTGAGGTTTCTGTGTAGAATGAAGTGAGCATTGATGCTGATGAATCCCCACACTTGATGACAATACCACAGGTTCATGGTACAATAGATGCCCTGAGCTCACTTTTGCTGACTCTGGATCCACATCATGATGAACTCAAACTTAGAAGCAGCTCTCTAGAGAACTTCTTGTGGTTTTGAAGTTGGTAGTGGAACTCAAGTGTGTGAAGCAAATGTCTGATGATGCCAAGGGGTATTAGATCCTCACTCATAAACATGACTTGTTGGCTTTGATCTCACCTTGGCAAGGTTCAGATGGCTTTTGCATGCAGGCAGCTCTCTGAGAGTTGCTTAGGGTTGGAACGTAGACTTCTTGGACTGGTCATCAGCAGCCTGGTTCAGCAGGCTTTCATGCTTACTTTGAATATAAAGAGAGGAAAAAAAGAAGAGAAATCGTCATAGAAAGTTAGTGTAGATGTGCCCTCACATTTTTAACTGCTATGTCAATGTAAACTATAGCAAACTCATAGAACAGTATTATGTAGTTTTTATGTATATAATAGACTAATTTAAAGTGATATCGTGACATATTAATGGCATTTTCAGTCTTTTGTTGGTAAGTGTTTTGGTCCTAGTTTTTGTCTTTTGTGAATAGTGGGTAATAGCAGTTTTTTTTCAGTTCAATATAGAATAGCTTGAAAGATGTAGACTGTTTTGATAACAGATAGAATAGTAGTGATGTAGAGTCTGTCAAGCCTTCATCCTTCAGACACTGATAATAAAACAGATGTAGGTGAGATACTAGCAATATAAGAAAGTGAAAGTGATTCAGATACAAATAACTGATGATTGGATGAGATCTAGGGAGAAGATAAATCTATTTCCTCATACAGCTAATTCAGATGTAAAGATGAGTAATGATATTTTTGTATGTAATGTATTAGAAATCTTTGAGTGCATTTTGAGTAAAGATAATTATAGTGTCAAAGACCATCTGCCCTTCTTGTTAGATCAGAGTTGTATGAATATTTCCCCTGCCCTTTCTGAGATTATGATTTTTTTTTAACCTTATGTGACAAAGGAGAAAGTGGGCTTGCCGTGTCCAGTGACCTTTGTGCCACATTCTTTGCACCTTGCCTTAAACTTTAGTCTTCTCATTGATATTGCATTGTTACTCATAGAATTTTACTTCACAGGATTTAGGTCCTGCAATGACAGTTAAGCCACAGCAATTATTTACTCGGTCATACCAGCTTAAAAATCAGGTGATTTCTGCATAAAGAAGTGACTTCATAAGGGATGCAGTTTTCCCAGCTCTACAGTATTTGAAAATATCTTATCTTTTATCTTCCCTCAAGAGTTTCATTCTAAGGATGTATTTTGGAAAAAAAATTCATGTCCTTGAATTTATGAATTTTGAATTCTCTAAGTAAAAGCAGGAGCCAGTTTTTTTTTATGTTATGTTATTTTTTAAAGTCATGAATTTGAAGCCGGAGTCTGCAAAACTTGGCTTTGAGAGGCTAAAGTCAGCGCCAGCTTCCCTTATGTCTATTTCTCTCATTCCTTTTTTCTTTTTGTGTCTCATTCAAAGCCTAGCTTTGATATGGACTTCTGTCTGTGCCTAGTGCCTCTGACATTAAAATGTAGAATGCCTAGTAAATCAGAAAAATTGTATTAACAGGTACAGTAATCACTTGCTATAATGGGCTCCAATACAGTGAATTTCGGATGTAACAGACCGGGCAAATGATAATACATTAATTAACGATAATTAAAAAAATGAAATCTCAAACACTGCACCATGCGTATTTCATATTGCACTTCTTTTTGGTACCATGGGGTATATTCGCTTTGTTTCGGTCTTAGGGATTTTTCACACCAACGCAACACGTAGCAGGGTGGCAAGTGGCAGGAGGCAAGTAGCAAGAGACAATCGACACAGTAAATTCAAACCAAAGTGACAAGTGACATGTGGTGCATGTACAGTTTCCCTGCTCAGTTCACAAGATGTCATCATTGGATGATGATGCCAATATAATTGTTCTAATCGATGCTCTAACTGCCACAAGAAAATGAAAGAAGAGCTGGTGGGTACACCCATATCTGAGAGACAATGTAGGGATTCACAGTGCTTACGTAGTTGCAAGACTCATCCTTTGAGCTGCGATCTGGTGATGTTGTGTCATACAAACACCTGTAAGTTTCATCAACTTGCACAAAGTTTATGTTAAATGCCTCACTTTTTGGAAGAGGCATGCTGAATAACTGTTCATGAGAATAAGAAGAAATCATGCACTCCAATCCGCAGACTGTGCGACTCAGGCAGTGTTGTCAAATGTGGCTGACAAAAATCTGCTAGGAGACTCTTCAAAATCCACTACATAAGCCATACATCTGCCAGTTTTTTCTTTGTATCTTTAATGTTATTCATATTATCTGGGTTATTGATCACTTTTGTGTGAAACCTCCATGAAATATGACAACAATGAACCGAGGTGGCATGTCACAATCTGAAGAAAAAGGATCTGGTTCGATCCCGGAGTGGCATCCAAGTGACACGTGGTACATACAACGTGTCATGCCACTCCTGTGTGAAAGGTTTCATTTGTTTCTAAAGGTTCGTTTTCAAATGGCATGCCACATGCATTGTGTCACTTTGGTGTGAAAGCTCCCTAGTCTGCCTCAAGCTATCCAGCAGTCAAGTTGTATACAAAGAATTGTGACTATCTATCAAATAATTTTGCAATCCTTACAAATAAAAATGGCATCACATGAAAGAGGAGTTAAAAGAAAGCGTGTGAACTGTATATTGTATATTGTATCAAGAAGTAGTTACATTATCGATTTTACAGACTTTCAACACTAATGGACATCCCCTCCCCCCTATTAGTCCATTAAATCAAGGGATTACTGTATATATACATATACCCTAGCCTGAGCCAGGTACCCATTTAACTGACCAACCTACAGGTGGATGAACAACTAATTTGACAGTGGACTAACTGCTGCAACCAGGATTCGAACCTTTACACTCGACCCTGGGCGGCTCGTGAATGCGTCACGGTCAGGAACACTAACAGTTACACCACAGAGGTTAGTTGTGTTGTGAGTTTGGGAGGACAAAATTTGGAAGAAGTGAAGAGTTTCAGGTACTTATTAGTGGATATGGCAGCGAAATGAACCATGGAAGTGGATGTGAGTCATAGGGTGGGTAAAATAGCGAAGTTTGTGGAAGCACTGAGCAATGTGTGGAAAGATTGTTATCTGGGAAAGCAAAATTGGGTGGTATGTTTGAAGATAGTAGTCCCAATGATGTATGGACGCAAGGCATGGGCTACAGTTGAGGATGTGCACAGGAAGGTTGGATGTGCTGATAATGAAATGTCTGAGGACAATATGTTGTGTGAGGTGGTTTAACTGGGTAAATAGTAATATGGTAAAAGAAAGGTGTGATAAAAAGGGAAGTGTGGTTGAAAGAGCAAAGGAGTGCGTGCTGAAATGGTCTGGATGTATGGAGAGAATGGATGAGGAGATGTTAACAAAGAAGAAATGTGAAGGAGAAATTAAGAAAGTGGAAACCAAACTAGAGACTTAAGGAGGGAGTGAAAAAGATTTTAAGTGGTTGGGGCCTGAACAAACAGGAGGGTGAAAGGTGTGTTTGGGATAGAGAGAACTGAAACAGTGTGGAATACTGGTGGGTGATGTGCTATCAATGGACTGAACCAGGGTATATGAAGCAGCCAGGAAAACAATGGAAAGTCTATGGAGCCTGGTTGTGAATGAGGGATGTGGTTTCAAGCACTGCACAAGACAACGAGAGAAAAGATGTGTACAAATGAAGCCTTTTCTTTTTCACGTGTTTCAGGCACTTCCTCACTAACCCAGGAAATGGCAGACAGGCATAGAAAAAAAGGAAAAAGAACCTACTCAAGAGAAGTGGGTATAAAAACATAAGAAATGTGCATTTTACCACACATTCACAGATAGGAGATGAATGTTCTGAACCTATATCGATCATAAGTGTTCAAGACACATGGTAATTCCAACCCTTCTATCGGTGTTTTCTATTATTTTTCTGAATATGTAAACAATTATTAGTCCTTATTTACTGTATATACATGTTATATATGTTTAGACTTCTCCTTTTTTCAGTGGCTTAGGAAAATTCAAGGGCAATCCTTGGTGTGTTATTGGGAGGAGTCCAGTCCCTAACCCTGTACTTACATTGAAAACTACTGAACTGAAATTCAAGAAACAGATTCACGAGATCTCTCAGTCCCTATTTTGTGAAATATTGCAACAGTATATGCAAAACAAGTAAGAAAACCAGAAAATGTCTGGGTATAAGGAATTTCCCCATGCAAAATGAGTGCTCACCAGAATAACTAGTTTCTGGAACAATCCAGTTTTCAAGGCACAAGATCTGGGATAATATCCTAAACCATCATATCTGAAATAGTCTACAGTATTCAGAAGGTACTAATGGAAGGGGATAGCAAATTCTGGTTATTTCACCAGTATCTAAAGGCCATGAATGGCTACCCAGTGAAAGACATCTGTTGGGGAGGGCATACTATATTAGAGTAGTTGGATTTTCAATGTTTGGGTCAAGCTGCCTTAAACAGACAGGACTAATTAGCAACAGCTCAGGCACTGTCAAATGCAAAGGAGATCTTAAGATATTCAAACCAACAGATATGAACTGGATCTACCTTTTGTGTATGCTGAATAACCAACCATAAATCTCTACAGAATTCATCCCCAGTTTAAAAGGTACCACTTAACTATGAAAATAATGATAAACAGAAATTCCATGCTTACTGATTTAAGTAAAAGCCCCAGGTGGAAGCAGTGATATGGTAATGTTTTCCTTCCAGCGTTACAACATAAAGATACAGAAGATCACCATGTAGTTTCCGAGGGCCTGGAGGGGGATTCCAACCACTCACTGTAAGGACCTGTAATATACTTTGTCTTTTCATAAACTGGTCAATAAAATCATGGTACAAACTTGGTAACTTCTGGATATGATGTTACCTTACGTTACATAAAAAAGTCACAAAACATACTATGAAGACAATGAAAAATCACTGTAAAGTCTCTTAAGTAGCTACTTCAAATACAAGTACATTTCTCATCTTTTGGTGAGGGTTATAGATCCATAACACATAAGGTAATACATGTTCTAGCAGCACACACATGAAGACAAGATATTTTCTGTCACATTTTCACGTTACTTACACTATGGTATTTTTGTACTGCTGTCTACTTTGTATGTTAGTACCTACAATAAATGATAGAGGCAAAAGAGCACAAATGGAGCCACTAATCATAAGCAAGTAACACATGGTAAAAGCTACTAATCTAATATGTCCTGATCAATTTAGAAGAAAGACTGTAGCAGAAGCACAGAAATATGAGATTTCTAAGAAGTACATACAAACTTCCGTATAAGTACACCAATCATATTATGCAGTAACTTATAACACCCCAAAAATCTTCATGAAACTTTAATGTTCAGCATCAATAAACTGTGGTGTTAAATATTCTTCAGCAAAGATAAAGCAACAGAGTCAATTTATTTAATCATACTAATTATCATTCAATAAAAAGATTAGAGGTGTATTTATTTCTAATTACCCCAGGACCAATTTCTAAGAAAGAGTTACCAAGGAACTTTCTCCAGAGGCTTCTGCAGCCCAAGGCTACTCCTAGGAACAGGGAAATGTGGACTCCTTTGTAGTGGAAAATTCTTTGACAAGATTGAACTCCCAATAATACAGCTTCATCAAAGATGACTTTTTTCACTGGCAGTGGAACTTCGAGCATGCAGAATCCAGAGGTGTAACCGTACATTACATTACAACCAAAAGATGATCAGGCTATAAGAAAACGGTAACAAAGCAGAAAGTACATGCAAATAAGTGCAGTTTGTGGTTCATAGGTGAAGCTGTGCATTATAGCTAAAGATGCAAAATACTAAAGTTAATGAGGAAATGCACTAATTCTCTGCCATACTAACATAATAATCACCATGCTTGAAGGGCTCTCTTAATAGGTCATTCTGCTTACTTTTTAATCCTGCAAACTAAGTTGACTCCTTTAAGTGAGGCTAAACTCTCCTCTCCCACCACCTCCAAACAAAAAATGGTTCAATTGCATCTGACCCTAGACTGTTCCCCCTGGCATCCTCATTTAAAGTATCCTTTACCGTAATCAATTCACTCACTGCATCTATTCATCGCTAATGCAGTCTACCTCTTTTTGCAACTTTAACTTACTATTATATAGCTTTTTGACCATCCTATCACCTATCATATATTCAGTCTGATGATATTACCCCAAATGACTTTCACCAATGTGCATTTCTAGTAATTTTTTCACACCACATATCCTTCTAATGCTTTCCATTCTTTACGTCTCTTTCTAACTATAACTATCCTATGAAAGTTATCCATCTTTAGGGTTCTTACTTTTCAACTACCTTGATCTACACAAACAGGGTGTCAAATCCATACATTAGAACTGGGACAAGAACATAACAATTTTCCTGCACCCTCTACAGCTAAATTTTTTCCATTCATTAAAAAGCTTTCAGGGCACTATCAATTCTCCTTAGTAAACACTTCCAAATGACTAAATTCATCTGCAATTTTTAGTTCTTCACCATTCATCTCTTTCAAAATCCAGAACATTAGTTTTGCTCATTTTTCAGCATCTCTCTACTTTCTACTACCATCATGGCAGTCAACCATTCTATCTTCTCTCAGTCATTTAACAGCACAGCATCACAGGCATAAACAATTGTGGTAACTTCCAATGCATTTCACCATGGTTTAGAAAAACACCAAAATCATTCCACGTCATGCTCATCTCAAGCAATGCACCATCCATGAAAACATAAATAATATTGGTTTCAAAATCCACCATGAAAAACTGTCAGTTACAAAACATATCAGACAAACTACTTGAAAAGAAGGGTTATAGAAACAGAATAACTACCCACCTCCCTGTCTACTGGTACCCACAACAAGATTCTGCCAGAGAGGAATGGCTAGTACATAGCCTTCAACATATCTTGCTTGCTTAAGTCTGTTAATTG
>JAUUDW010492063.1:0-12350 GCA_032361385.1 Panulirus guttatus | reverse complement strand
TTCTCCTTGTTCCCTCCACCTCTGAAACATATATCTTCTTTGTCAGCCTCTCCTCACTCATTCGTTCCATATGTCCATATGGCACAAGTACTTTTTAAATGATGTTAGAATGCGACAGGCATTTAATATTGGCTAGATTTCAAAAAGCTTATAAATGCATTACCTAAACTGTCTGTAGTTGATTTTTAGTGTTTTTACAACATAATTTCCCATTATTCTAAAGCCCTAACCACTTTATGACAAAAACTTGAAAGTGATGGAGTCAGAGGTACTAAAACCTTAAAACCCAAACTCTATATCAATTCCACACATTGTAAGGATGCTATTGGTACAATTTCGCTAAATCCTATGACCTAAAAATTGTAAGTCCAAAGTTAGTTTAGATGTGTCACAATGTTGATAATTTACACAATAAGTACAAGGTCTATCGATTGGTGTTTCTTAGAAGTCCGTGTTACTTCCTTTACGCCCTTAAACTGGAACTTTCCATTTTCACGCTCTGCCTCAATGCTAGTATGAAACAAACTCTCCATATCCATGTAGCTAAAGTAACAGTTTCCCCTCAGTGAAATACCACCAATTCTACCAATCAAAAATACCTTTAACATGCTGATCAAACTGATCTAAGGGTTGGGTTAATCACAAGAAAAGTCTTGGCCAACTTAAATTATATTTTCTGAAAGGGAAAACATCTTGAACCCGAATGTACTACGTTATGAATATACAGCACTTCAAAAGTAATGAAATTTACTCAGAGTGGGCTAACAGGTTTAAGATGTTGATATTCGTTTATCAATTAATCTCTAAGGGACAGAATAATAAATAAATTTTACCAGCTCCACATGACGTGGAAACCGACAACCGCTTCTGTTGATATAAACATTGAGTCTCAACTCCTCTGACTCATGACTTTATTACGTCTATATTTCAACTGAAACTCAGTACTAGAATTAAATGTCTTTGATATTTTACAAAAAATATCAATATACGAAAAAATATGCATAAATGGTATTACATTTAAACATACACAATGATTTAATGCAATAATTAAACCGAAGCCAGAAGCTCAAATGAACAAAAGCAACCAGCCATTATTTTCGATCATTTTTCCCTTCTCTTTAAAGTACAGAAATTATATAGTTAATACTAAAGACTCAAGAATTCATGTAACATGTCTTTTATATATTTTTTGAACCGAAATATAATTGTTAGCAAAACTGACTAGCATCGGCTGAGGCGCCGCAGAAATTCTTTGTAGGAAAAAGACTTTCTGAACCATTCACTGTGTTTTACAAGAAAAAATGGGTTGTCTTCAGGGTAAGGGAAAGAAAGATGCTAGTGAAGCTGAGAAGGACAAGGAAGAACCCAAAACGTACTCATGGTTAGTTACTTAGTTGGTTCTTAACTTAAGAAATTAATTGAATAGAGGGTCAATCAGATCCAAGTCTGTTGGAGGAGCTGTTCCTGTCAGCAGATCAGTCTGATCAATGGTTTCTAAAAGTCATCAGCTATTTGCTGTGGAATACTTATCTGTATATTACTTACCAACATATGACTGGTCCAGAAAAGGGAAGTGTCAGCGGCTGTCTCTAAAAATATAACAAAAGATAGGTGAACTTTTATGTGGGAGCCTTGATTATACATCATAAAATATGTTAACATATGCATAAAGATATGTGAAGCAAAAGCTGAAATCATGAAAAAAATTCAGAAAGCAGTCACTCACTAATATGATTACTTAAAACTGTAGTGAGCTTAGTCAATAAATTATAACCTAGATTGTCAGCAATTTCATGCTTAATTTTACAGACCATGGATACTTTTGTAAGCAGGTTATTAGAAAATTTTCAGCAATTAGTATGAATAGTTCATAAACCATTCTAACCTGGTATAGTAAACACTACAAATATGATATTATTCTTAACGATTGTTTTCTCAACCATATACATATATTCAGGCAGACTTTGGAGGGATTGCAATATGAAGTTGTGTTTTAAACTCCCCATAAAGGAGTACAGCGTAGGGTATGAGGTAGTGAAATGTACACAAAAGTTTAGGGGACTATGTCACAGTAATTTAGGTATTGTTGACTATATCCATTAAATGTGTATAATGACTCATAATAATCTCCAGGAACACACTTTACTATTTATTTTTTCTAGTTGTTTTTGTATACAATACAATTAAAACCTTTTTGTTTTCACATGAGACACACATCAAATTAACAATACAGTTATTAATTTGCTTGCATATGCAGTATTTTATCCTTATATTTTTATGCTTTCCCTTCCTAATTTTCTCTTCTTAGGGATAAGAAAGATAAAGTAAACCCTGCAGACTATACCATTGAGAATATCAGCAACACTGAAATTGGGCGACTTCCCAGCACAATCAGTGGGCAGCAGTTCATTATCCAGAATTGCCAGGCCTCACAGATTTATCTGTTTGACCACATCAACACAATAACTATTGATGACTGCTCTGATTGCACCATATTTGTTGGCCCTACAACTGGAAGGTATTTTGTCTATTATACTGGATTTCTTTTCATGTAATATTTAGATATTTAGTTCTCTTTGAAATATCGAGTATTGAAATTCTTCAAGTTTCTTTTGTTTTCCTATAACAATTGTTATTTTTCCTCTTATGACATAAATCAGTTAGTCCTATAGGATTAGGTATTATTAAGAGTATCAATGTAAGAAGCCAAAGCTTAAGAAGTTTTGAAAATGTCCCAAAGAGAACTCAAGATGTTTCTCCTCCCTGATATCTTGCCAAAGCAGCTCTATCAAAAGTGCGTATATTCCTTCATATGTTGCTTTGTCTCAGCCTCTTTCTGCGTGATTGCCAAGATTGTGTTGTGATGGCTGCCTGTGGCCAGTTCCGTACACGGGACTGCTGTAAGATGGATATATTCCTTCTCTGTCAAACACAGCCCATTATTGAAGCTTCTGCAAAGATGAAATTTGGCTGTTTCCAGGCATTCTACCCAGAACTCAAAGGTATTTAACAAGATTTATTTGTAATGCAGATTTTATATGATCTTAAACATCAGTAGGATGCCATTGGTAGGTTTTTCCTAGGTGTATATCCCATATGTATATGTTACACATATCTTGTCTGTAATGCCTTCCCTGAAATCAGGCTATATGCTGGGCCTCTTCCAGAAATCACTTAAACAATGTCTCAAGTAGTGTCTAGTGTTTCAACAAGTTTGTTTGATAAGTAGGACTAGATCCACTATGGTAATGTGCTTTGTGCAGATCAAGAGCCTTCATAAGCATGTTTAAATCTGGTATAATAATCTCATGTCATCTGTGATTTCTCAAACGTTCCATCTAGGTTGTGTTGAAGGTAACATATTCAACTCAGTATTCTGCTCATTTTATATCCATATATGTTTCAATAACCTTTACCTCACAATTCATCAATCTAATTATCTTTTCCCGTACTGATACTATGCACAAATCTATGGAAGTTCATTCCTCACTTTTGTACATAATTCATGTGCTGCCTGTATTTTCTGTTGCTTCCTAGAATGTCTTTACTTGATTATGATATCTAACTACATCTTTTTTTGTCTTGATAGAATTCTGTCCATTTCACAGCATCAATATCCACCTGCTTATACCTTCAGTCTTCAATATTAATCTATATTGTTTCTGTATGTCCCTAAATAACTTATTGATTTGTGAATTTTCCTCCTCTTCTTAACATTCTTTTTCATTTCCTCACTAATCACATATTCATACTCAAAAATAATGATAATGATAAAAAGATACTTTTTCCCTACAGAGATAGCAAAGCTGTTCTTGAAATATAAAATCCAATGTTGTTGGTGTATCACTCTCATTGACTATAGTGTTTTCAGCAATAAATTAGTAAGGGCAGTTTTCCTGAACACAGTCAAAGAACTTTTCTAGCATAATTCACTTCTTACAAGTGGGTTCATATATTTTTAGTAGGTTTTTCTGTTTGAAATGACCCAAATGACCCATCAAGGTGATGAGATTACTACACTTTAAAGTTTACTTCAAATACTCAAAAGTGTTAAATGAACTGCTGTACACACTTCCCTCTTATAGATGGCAGTAGTACGATACTATGCTGGAAATATTAATAAAGTAAGATGTACTGACAAATCATTATCCCTGTAAATGTTTAATGCAGGTGGCTTATTATTGGCACTATACTATAGTTTTTAGTGTGAAGCAGAAAGTGTCAACCACTTGTCAGCCAAACCTTAAGAAACTAAACTTTTCACGTAATTCCTTCCTGAAATTACTTTTATCGCAGCTATCACTAGAACTATTTGTGAGTATGTGATTACAGTAAATGAGACTCATCGGTTAACTGCTGAAGAAAAAGAAATATATTAATAACAAAATCATTCACAAAGTAACTGTTAAGGTGGGGATGCAAGCTGCAGATGTGGTATCTGTATCAATATTTCAGATTGTCATTGCCTGCAGGGTAACACTTTTTCACTTGTCTCACTTAAGCTCACACAAAATTACTGTATTATCATACATTAAAGTTTTACCTTATGTTAGTGCTTGAGAAAAGTATTCATAAATTTGAACTTTTCCACAGTATGTATTAATGGAATGTTCTTAACATTTCTGACCTTTTTTTAAGGTAGTTGGTATTGCTTGGGAAACTGCATGCCCTACTTGTGGTCATCATGGATTTACTATATATATTTACATATATTATACATATATTGCAGAATAACTTGGTTGGCTGTAGGCTCACTGCTCTGTTCAGAATTCAAACCTTGGCTGGCCGGCACGTGATTCATAGTCTTGAAAATTACTGATAGTAATAGTTCACTGCTGATTCCCTTAACTATTACATTCATTGAGCACTTATCTCTAAAAATTTATCATAAAATACCAGTGATACATAATACGATATAGTGAACTCTGCAATACACTCTAACTTATAAAACATAACTGTGGACACTTTATCCCACTTCTTGTATGTATGTGTATGTGTGAACATGTGTGTGTATGAGAAGTAATCCAGTGAAACCCATCAGGTTTACATAAATGCATTTTTTTCATTGCTTGAAAATTGAGATGTGACCAAACCATCCCCGCTTACTTAACAAGCACACAACACATTACATTATACCTGATTGCCAGGACTCAACATTTCATGAAGTCAGATGCTAGATTTTAAAAGAACTACCAAACTGTGTAGTCCAAGGTTAATTTTTGGCAGTTTGAGGATGCTAAAAAATTCGTATGATCAAAACTTGCCACTTCTGTGTATGGAGATAATCAAATAATGACTGTTTTCACTAACTGTAGTGATATACCAGTGTGTAAGATGTTGCTTAAATGTAAAGCAGTTACTTGTTGTGTATATTAGGTTCCTGCTGAAAATTATCAAAGATTCATCAGTCTGAAGTATATCATCATGGATACTATTCTTGTTTATATATCTTTTCCTCTTTGCCTATAATGTGTTGTTTGTTGTATTTAGGGTTTATTACCACATGTGGAATGTTTCCCGAACAACTGTCTGTTAACATGCCGTATCAGCTAACATGAAAAAAAGTTATGGATTATACAGTGTGTTCATTTTTATGAGTCATTATAAAACGAAGTGGATTAATTTCACCTTTGGGCATAACATATTCAGAGCTTTTTAGTACTTATATTTGTATCGCTGCCTTTGGACTTGTTTTTAGTATTTAATTATTCTCTTTCAGACCACTTTATAAGTGCTGGCATCAGTGTCTTTAATAATAACTGGTCAAATGTTCATGACTTTACACCCGTGGATGGAGAAACTAACTGGTCTTGTGTCTCACAAACAAATGCTTTATCTCAGGCATTCAAACTACCAGAGGGAGAAGAATTAAAGAGGTTTGTAAATATCTACATCTGTGAAGTTATTGTAGGGATTTGCATTGATTTTACTTTGGCACACAAATTATCTGAGTATGTAAACAAGGAGTAAATGATGCTGATGTTGTGTGTAGAAGGTAAACATGGGACAAGCAGTGCAGCTCAATCATGGTGACACTACTTTGATAATTGAAACCCCTAAAGAGGAGTTACAGGATTAGAAAAATCAACAATAGAAATAAAGCAATAAATACATAAATAAGTAAATAAATAAATGAATAAATATACCTTACCTTACTATACCTTCCTGCCTTGAGGAGCCCCTTCTTTTCATATACCCCAGCTGCAGTAAACAGAAAAAATTATGAAGGCATGTATACCCCAGCTGCAGTACAAGGATTGATAATGCCAAAAGCACAAATAACCAACAAATTAACCATAATGCTCTTCACTCTCAAAATTTTTGAACTTGGAATAATTATGGCTGACAAGTCGTTTCTTTTAATCTGTGCTGACATCTGTTCTTTCTTTTTTTCTTGTGCAGGGTTGGTCTGAAGTTAGAGACCAGTCTCAGCATTGTTCCATACACATACGGGTCACCTGTGTATGGAGGACAAGAGGCTGCCCTTGTTATCTTCTTCTATGATGAAACATTCCACCAAAGAGCATTGGAGTTCATTACATTGCTAAAAGCACAAGTTGTAAGATACTGGAAGTTTATTTTATTGGAGTGCACTTTTTTTTTATTTGAAATTGTTCAGATTAGAGTTCCTTAACTATTTTTTTTCTTCACAGTCTTTTACACTGTCTAATGATCACCTGTAATTTTTCTAATGTATACAATGATTAGGTATCCCTCAAACTAAGGTTCATGATGATATTACTGAAATATTTTATTGACTTCCTTTTCTTAAGCTGAAGTTTTTACTCATACACCTTTGTACTGCTTTCTTAGTAAGGTTGATGTATACTGTGCACTTAGATTTCTTTCAAAATAAATTGAAAAGTTCCCTTAAACTTTGATGTAGAGAAAGGTAAAGTAATACAATGTTCAAAACATTCCATTAATAAGTTGTATTATAGTTTTATCGTAGCATCTTCAGATTTTTCGTCATTTACTCAACTGTAACTTTACGGTGAACCAATCAGTATTACAAAATAATATGAATGCATATGTATATTTTTGTGCCATGAAAGTCTCAATCACAGGTGGATTGTAAGGTCCAGCATAGCCGAGAGGTGAAGATGGAAGTTTCTGATGCACAACGAGT
This sequence comes from Panulirus guttatus, assembly GCA_032361385.1. Lineage (NCBI taxonomy): Eukaryota > Metazoa > Arthropoda > Malacostraca > Decapoda > Palinuridae > Panulirus > Panulirus guttatus. The sequence goes on along the minus strand of JAUUDW010492063.1, from coordinate 5,221 downwards.
GTTTCAAACATCAGAGTACAAGAATGCTGTTAGCCGTGGTCCGGTAATTGCCCTCCTGTGCCTTGGCAGTGGCATCACTGAAGCTTGCAGTAGGGTGAGATTGATTATGTTTATATTTAATACCTTCTTCCATTGTGGAACTTAAAAAGAAATGTACTATATCGAAAAGCTCATTATTCCTATAATACTCAGTCATAAAAAAATTCCAAAAGTTTAGGGTATATGTAATTTCATATTAATTTTATTTGTTAATATTTTGTTTTGTTTCACAGTTTATAACTTTCCAGGTTGGACAACAGGTGAATGCTGCTCAATCCAGCCAAGCTGTTTATGTAACTTCTGATAAAAGCACAAGCATCCAACAAATTGATGCCTTCTTTTCTTATGCCTCTATGACCATGTCTATGTAAGTTAAAGTGATCCTCCTGATGCCTTTGCTAGATCTAAACCAAAGATTAATTCTGTGTGTGATAAGAGTGATAAGAACAAATTGGAGACACCTTCCCTTCTTTGTTTCAGAAAATATGTAATTAGGATTACAGTCAAGTGACTATTTTTCCACAAAGAATTTGGCCTTACTGGATGCAGTGCTAATAAAATATACCATTACATGGCTCATAGGTTGCTAAGAAAACTCTGTTTATGTGCCTGCTACTGAAAAAAGTGGTTAGAAATTTCTGTTAGATCTTTGGTTAGAACTTTGATCATTTGTAATTGCTTACAACTTTACCAAATTTTGCTCAGGATTTTCAAACTCACAAGCAATCATTGTATTACCAGAGAGTAAAAATCTTATTGTAAAGTTAGTATTTGACGTGGATCCAGCATGGATGTCACGGAAGGTTTTGTATGAAAGGCCTCTTGTAAATTGCAAGCATTCCTGTGGAATCAAACTTTTAGGTGCTTTCCTCAAATATATTCACTTCTACACAAAGTCAGAAGCACTAGTATTTCTGGACTAGATTTAGTTTCTTAAATTTCATTTATCTATGACAAACATTCCTGTCTCTTGGTGTGTGTATGTACACTACCAAGGCAATAATGATAGTGTCAGTTAATATATACCATAACTAATTCCATGATGGATCAGTGACCCTCTCAAGATACATCTGTTCTTGATGAATTCAGTGGGAATGTTTCTTAAAACTTGGCTTTGGGACATTTGTAGTTTCCCATGTTTGTAATACTCATAATGCAATGATTTCTTTATTCTGCATTTTACAAGAACCACAGAGCTGAGAATTACTAGAACTTGGTATTGATGATCATATCCATACTTATAACTAGAGTGACACATGTAACATTTTTTTTTTTTTAGATACTCACTGCAGGCTCTTACAGAAGTTCTAAGATCATAGCCATTTTTCTAACCAAAGGTTGCAGTGCCAATCCAAGATTGTCTCAAAATCAGTCACTTGAAATCTACATCTTGGGGAGCTCTGGGAAGAAGCATTTTGTTTATTTTGTGTACTGCATGCTCACAAAGATCGGAATAAGTTGTAGGATACTTTGTATGTCGAAATAGTGTCACTAAGTTTTGGTCCCTAAGTGGTTGCCTCAGAAAGGATAGTTTTATTCATTATGAATACTCATGCTATTTGTGAGGGGGGGTTGTTATGATGTTGCAGTTAAAGTTATAGCCAGTAGGTGCTAAGGGAATGGCTGCAAAATACTGTCATCCTGCAAGTTGCTCTGTTGTAACTTTGTTTTGTATTGGACTCTGTGACTGGCATTATTTGGCCTTTGATTATTTTTTATAGATATTAATGAATGATTATTATATTGGGCTGACTTCTTAAGAACAGCTGTTATTTTATATATCTTTCAAGTGAATGAAAGACATCTATAAGTGTACAGGTACTGATGTATATCCACCAGTCATTATACTGTAACTGCAATTTTCTCTCAGAAAGGTGGGGGAGTATGAAGAACTGCTGCACCTACTCGTAAAAACTAAATGTTAAAATCTGTAATGTTTATAAGGAGGAACTGGACATTAATGTCTGCCATGTGGCACATTAGTAATATTTTATATGACTGAAGAAGAACAAAGTCACTCCTGTCAACAAACTCATTGAAAGTATTTATTTTCATATATGATCACCGTTTCTTGCTTTAGTGAGGGAGCACCAGAAACAGACGAAGAAACGTCACATCCACTCGCATCCATTCTCAGGTTGATATGTGCAATGCACTGTAGCCACAACTTCCTTTCCACAACCAAGCCCACAGAATTTTCCACGGTTTAACTCAGACGCTTCAATCCATTAATAGCACATCATTCCAGTTCACTCTATCCAATGCATGCCTTTCATCCTCCTACCCTTATTGCTCAGAATCTTGTTCAATCCATCCCTGCATCTCCAATTTGGTCTCCCTATTCTCCTTGTTCTCTCCACTTCTGATACATATATCCTCTTTGTCAACCTTTGTTCACCCATTCTCTCCATATGTCCAAACCATTTCAGCACACCCTCTTTAACTCTCTCAACCACACTCTTCTCAATACCACAGATCTTCTTACCCTTTTATTACTTACTCAATCAAACCACCTTACACCACATATCGTCCTCAAACATTTTATTTCCAAAACAATCAACTTCCCCAACACAGTGTGCCTTATCTATAACCCATGCCTTGCATCCATATAAAATTGTTAGGACTAGTATTCCTTCAAACATACCCATTTTTGCCTTCCCAAATATTATCTTTTGTGCATATTTAGATGTGATTCAACTTATATTTTCTGTATAAGATCTACTGTACTTCCAGTACTGCATTATGAAAGCATTATAACTTGAATCAGCTATACTAATATCTGAGTAATTTTTTCATATTGATAAAAAATGCACCTTAATGCTACCTGATTTTTATGTCTGATTCTTAAATTATCTGTGACTTATGTCTATTTATGAATACTGGAAATTTTTACCTTTTAATATAAAATGTCAAGGGATTAACAAACTTTGTTTGTGCCCAAACACTTAAAGGTCATGCTAATCTCTTTGTGTCTGTCCATTGTCAGTAACTAAATGGCATTTGACATCATATGACCCTGAACACACTCATTATTCTTCTATCTGAGGTTGTCTCACATACGTAAACACTCTCAACTTTAATATTCTCCCCTATGACAGTGATCATGTATGACTCGGCATCTGTTTAGGTCATCCGACAGACTTTACAAAGTTGACAAGTAATTGTCCCTCTTCAGTTTATAATTGTGACAGGCTATGTAACGCATTATTCTAGTCAAGCCTCATGACAGTATCCAGACTTGTCCTTATACTTTTACTGATAACATATGAGTTAGATTTAGTGACAGTATGTCATCTTGTCCAATAGAAATACCTAAATGTAGTATCTTATAAAACCTATGTATCTATCCACAGTATTTGTGACTGTACATGGGCATGCATCTAAACATCCATTTCCGTCCATACTGTTGGTGACTATTGTAAGCACTTAGCACAAATGCTTATTTTTTATATCATATTTATTGTTTGTAAAATATAAGGACTGTATGATGTATTCATATACTATAGAACCTTAGGTATGCGCAATGTGGTCTAATTCATATTAACACATTATAAGCACATTCTAAGTAAACTGTACTTTTATATGTGGAATAAAGTTTTTCATGTAATGTTTACCATTAAGTACCAGTGAAATGGCACTGAAAAATTTATTTTGTGTGGTAGAGAGTAAAATTAAATATACAACATGTAAAATGATTCATTGAAAATTGGACTAATTTTTCATTTTTCCCTGCACAGGCTTTCATCATTAAAAAAAGAAAATACAAACAGCAATTGTATACAGCAGAGGATTCTTGGCATATAATAGTGAGTATCTTTTAACTGTCCTATGCATATGGGTTTACGAAACATGATGGTGAGCATCTTTTAACTGTTCTATGCATATTACTCTGTTACACTTGAGTGAGCATTTTTTAATTGTCCCGTACATATTACTCTACAACACAACAATAAGCATCGTTTAACTGTTCTGTGCATATTACTTTACAACGCATGATGGTGAGTATCTTTTAACCGTCCTGTGCATATTACTCTGCGATACATGATGGTTAGTGTCTTTTAATTGTCCTGTACATATTACACTTCAACACATGATGGTGAGTATCTTTTAATTGTCCTGTTCAGATTACATGATGGTGAGTATCTTTTCATTATGCTGTGCAGATTACAACACATGATGGTGACTTTTAATTGTCCTGTGTAAATTACTCTGACAGGTGATGAGTATATTTTAACGGTTCTTTGCAGATCACAACACATGATGGAGTTTCTCTTAACTGTCCTCTGCAGATTACAACATGTGAAACATGAATTTATATTAGTTATCACCATCCTAAACAATTAAGTTTACCAAAAAGTAATATTTTACTGAAAACAACCATTTCTACATTCCCATTCCTATTTAATGCTCCTTCCTACTGCTTCTATCTATTGCTCCTACCATTTTGTCACAAGGCAGGGCTAGCACATAGTGCTCACCACAGAAAAATCTAGTTATGTAGAATGAGCTCTGTGAGTTAAGTGTTGTGTGTAACAAGAAGAGATTGTTTCGGGACAATGCCAGTTGTCCATGTGCAGGTGAGGCAGAAAGAAAAGACAGCTATCCAAGTCAGGGGAGTGGAACTTGATAACCAGTGAAGTGCGTGCTTACTATGCAGCCATTACTAACCCTCTAGATACCCAGGTGAGTAGTACTGGTAATAGACCTCCCTGGTCATTGGCTGCCTACCAAACTACCTATACCTGAAGTTGTATACTATATCACTTCATTAGGTCTGTGTGTCCTTGTGGTCAGGGAGCGTGGTTTTGGTGCAATACACAACTAGAAAATGATTGTGATTGGATGGGGTCTTTTTTCATCTGCTCCTGGTGTTACCTTGCTAACATGGAAAACAGCAATCAAGTATGAAAAAAAATCTAATATGACTAGGTGATCCTTATGAAGAGTAGTACCATACAGTATATTGAAAAGGATTCCATATTCTGAATACTAGTTGTAATAATGTTTATAACTACATACTACAGCAAACACAGGTAAAAGGATATTAAAACCAAATTTACTTGTAATTCCTATTATTAGGACATACTGTACAAATAAAATTAAGACACCTGTACACTATCTTTCACTGAACATCGGTCATTGTAGCAGGCCACGTTTTTGAATTATAAGCAGAATAAAGAAA
>JAUUDW010491842.1:0-12350 GCA_032361385.1 Panulirus guttatus | reverse complement strand
AAACACACTTAAGAATGCAGATATACATTTTCAAACACATTACATTCAGCTTAGATAGTCTTGCTATTTTTCTCACCACAACAATATGTAAGTTTTGCTTGACACTGGCAGTAAGGTGATTTGTGTTCAAAAACTTACTGACAAATTCATTACAATTCTATTAAAACATTGCTAATTTGAGGTATTAGCAGAGAACTGTATTTCATGAAATAACAGGCCCATAGTCACAAAGGAAGCAGTGTTCCTTGGGCAAAGAAGTGTTTCTTAGGGAAAGCAAAGATGGCATGCACTACTCTGGAGAAAAAGTGTGCTGACATGTACCAAAATGTATGAGTAATGCAATAAGTGAAGTGGTTATGGTACTGTTGACAAAATATAGCCCATGTTTATCTTTGGAAGCTTACAGATAATTCTACAGTAATGTAACTGAAACATTATTTAACTGAAGTATTAATGGAGAACTGCACTTCAGAAAACAACAGGCCCACAGCTAGGGAGCAGACAGTGTTCCTTTCACAGAAGCCATGTTCCTTGGCAGACAGCAGATGAGGAACGCACTGCTCTGCAGGCAGCAAGTGCGTGTGATGACTGATCCCTGAGTTAACATGTACCATAATATAGAAATAATATGGTGATTGAAGTGGTCATGGTATTGCTGACAAAACATAGCCTACATTCATCTTTGAAAGACTACAAACAATCTTACCATTATATACTGAAACATTGCTCACTTGTGTTGTTACCTAGTACAGACTTCAGGGATTTTCACCCCCACAGCCTGGGTAGGGCCCAGGCTGTTAGATTTGGTTTTGGTCAACCAAGCTGTTTGAAGCCTACACAGCCCACAAAGCCTGGCTGGTCTAGTACATTTTGTGGGTACTTGTGCACTCTTAAACTTCTCCACTGTGCATCCTATCCTGTATCTGATGGAGCTAGCAAGGCATTGAAGAGTCTTGGACCCCAGGTGTTTAAGGTGTTCTCTCTTTTTCGTGCATATCAAACCTTTGAATTCCAGTGGCAGTATTTTACAAAGTCTTCTAAGCCTGTCGTGCCAGTAGGATATCATTTCTGAATGTAAGTTGGGAACCATACCTTCTACGATTTTCCAGGTACAGATGATTATGTAACTTTCGTGTCTATGCTCTTGAATTCTTGTGCTGACGTGGTGATATCTGCTTTGTGTACAGTTGAGGGATTACTGTTCAGGAAGAAGTCTGTTGGGTCATTTATCGTTAATGTTATTTGTGGCTCAATGAATACGGGTTGGTTCTTATTGCCTGTTTAGAATCTCACTCATCTCCTCGCACTAATTCATATTAAACCTTCTGTTTCAATGGAGAACTGTACATTAGACAAGCTACTAGCCTGTATTCAGGAGGGAAGCAGTGTACCTTTGGAAGCGCTGTTTTCCTTGGTAGGTAATGGAGATGGTATCCATCATTTTGCAGACAGCAGATTTGTGTGAAGACTGATGCATGAGTTAACATGTGCCATAATGTATGAGTAATGTGGTGAGTGAAGTGGTTACATTATTGCTTAAAAAAAGTAGCCTCTATTTATCTTTGAAAGCTTAATGATAATTTTAATTGAACTACAGTATCATTAAAACATTGCTTTTTCGAGTTATTAATGGAGAATTGGTCAATGAAATGGTACCAGTGGGACCACCAGCCAATCATATAATATTCTATTCACTAACCATGCTTACCCATGCAGATGAGGATATTGCTGCATCACCATGATACCGCAGGTTGCCGATCAAAAATCCGGCAACCTTGGGACCTCCTGGCTGCCAGATTTTCGATTTTTCCGAAAAACTGATTGACTGTCTCCTGACTCTATATATGTTGTATATATTGAAACAGGAAATGACTACAGTACTTTAAAGAGAGAAAAGTAAATACTAAAGGAAAAGTAAATGAACTTTTAATGTTGAACAACAAAATAAAACGGTGTGGGTACAGTAAAATGATACAGTACTCTACTGGTAACATGCTGGACTTACAGCACAGTTCTAAAGAATTTTCAATTAGTACTGTACACAGAAGAAAAAGTTAAATACAGGTAGCAGGTGGGTTGTCAGGATCATCATTTTCATCACTAACTGGAACAACAGCATCCTTTAAAGCTTTTAAACCCAGAAATTTTCAAAATGTGCTCACCATGCAGGTACATACCACACCGAGATTCATGCCGGCGAAAAACTGATGAAATCGGAATAACAATTGCCGGATTTTTTATTGGCAACCTGTATTAAGGTATGGTCACTCTTTTATTCATACTGATAAGAGAGATGTGTATTTCATCTGTAACTGCATTAAACACCGAGTTCTGCTGAATGATACTTGCAGTCCCCTCCCCCTGATATGAAAAAATCCTGGATGTGGGCCCATAATATTTTTTCTTTTTCATGTTGGAGGCTCCAGTCACTGACAAAAGTCCACATCAAGGCTGGGCCTTAACTGAAATACAGAAAGGCTAATGAAAGGGAAAAAGACAAGGGAAAGTATTTAAGAATTTTGGAAGAAGTAAAAAACTTGCCTTTTACAATATGCTAGGTCACAGTTATTGGGAAAGACATGAGAAAGTAGAGAGTTCCAAAGCTTCAAGGAGTAGAGTAAGAAACAGTTATCATAACAGCCCACCCTTGAGTTGCCAATGGCCACACAGTAATCATGTGATGCAGCAGCTTGCTGACTATTATGTGGTCTAGCTAGTGGTGGGGGCATATGGATATGTCTGTATATGTTTCAAATGATATAATTTGCTTACAACTGTAATTGGTTTGTTCTTTTTTGTATAAGTTTTATCATTTGATTAGTAAGTATATCTCTCTGTCAATTTAGCATTCTTGGGCCTAGGAAACACAGGCATTGACTTATTTGAGATATGTAATAAATTAAGGACATTTTGGTTAAAAATATCAGTTTGATGATTACTTGAGATCGCCAGGTTACTCAAGTATATGTGGTATTACATTCACTTGAATGTGATTGCCTCTTTGTAAGCATCTTTAGGGGAAATACATTGCACAGTGTGAAAAGATCTTTGAAGTTCAACAGCTAGGTGAGGAGGCAGACCATAAATGATAAGCTGGCTGTTTCAAACTAAAACTTATAAATACATCACTGATGTGTGCCAGCAAATATGATCTAAATTTCTATATAAAAAAGCCAAATTAGTTGTTTTTGCATTTTGTTTTTAAAAACAAAATCAACATCTTACATAAATTTCCATAAAGGCAAATTTACATTGCATACAGTGAATTTACTAGTAACAATTTACCATTTCTTAAGGGTGAATTTCCTTAACCTGAAAATAGTAATGCAGGGGACCCATGTATATATCTATTTCCTGCTTCAGGTGTCCCTTCTATTTCTATGAGGCTACTGTAACATTCTGGAAGCTGGCCATGTCCACTGCTTGGAACCATAAGGCAAAAAGTGTTGTGATATGTTCAACTATGTGAGAGAGTGTAGGGCAACTGAATAGTTAGTGCTCAATGTCTTTAGGGTTACTGCATCACAGGCAGATAGTGCCAGGAACATGTGAAGTGATGGCCTCATTCACTCATATCCATTCTCCAGGTGTCAAAACTGCAGATAATACTGTCTTTTATTTGTCAGCCTCCCAAGAGTGAATATTTGTTCATTGGAATGAGAGAGAGGGAGAAAAAACATTACTACAAAATAAATCACAGTACCAATCATTGTTTACCTCTCAGTAATTTAGAACTTATTTTTTTCATTGCTATAATATAAATTTTAACATCATTTACCTCTCTGAATCTCGTAATAGAAATAATCATTATTCCTTTATTTTACTGTTTCATTATCATAAAATCAATGAAATGTCAGTATATACAATGCACTATTGTTACTAATAAATTTTGTTTGTAGATTATACTGTCTTTTATTAGCCTCTCTAGAGTGAATATGTGTGCATTAAACTGGAAGAGAGAACAGAGAGAAACAGGTGCAACTACCAATAAAAAATCAGCGAGATGATGTAATTTGGTATTTGTGGCTGATGAACCCCAGTGAAATGAAAGGAAAAATGTAAACAAATGATAACAACCGCACATCATCAGATATTTCTACACAACTTTTCATTTGTTGTTACAGATGAAATATTCGTACGAATCATATGTTTATAAAAGAAAATCGTTCATACTGTCATAAAGAAGAACAATGGAGGCAATAACTCAAAGTAAATGCATAGAAAACAAATGTATGATAAAATAAATGGGATGGCAGATCGGATGTCACACATACCTAGCAGGTGTCAGTAGCACGTAATTACCTATTTGTGTTGTACGGGGAGGGAGTCTTACACTTCTGTGGCCCCATCCCTTGAGCATTCTCTACTACTATGTACAACTTCTTTAATTTATGTATGCTGACTGCATTAACCATGTTCTCAGTCATTTAATGCCATTCATCAACCACTCCTATACTATATAAGTACTTCTTTACATCCTTTGTAACAAGCTTCTTGTCTTTAACATGAAACATATACCAAGCACTCTGAACTTTTATACGCTTTCAAAAGGATATTAGTGGCCTGAACATACTCCTGCATTTTTTTTTCTTTTTTGTCACATGAAAATCTTCCAAATACTAAGATAAAAACACTTAGTCAAATCTGAAAATCCAAAAATATCTTATCCTTTTGGGTAAGGGAAGGGAATCAACCCCAGGAGTTTAAGGAAAAACTTGCATATATGGTGTTCCTTAGAAAAGGTACACTGCATTCATTCTTTACAGTTTATAACTTCAGTTTCCTAATTCAAATCTAATAGCAAAAGAACTTTCCATAACTAACCTAAAAGTCACGGAAGGGATCTCTTTGAGTTGTTGGCTGGTGTGTATGCTATGAGCTTTGCAAAAAGCTGGTGGGAGATAATGGTCTTATAACTGTAACAACCCTTTTAAGATCCATGACTGAATGACCCAAAGTGAACAGTTGTCTTGAGAATAGTACACACTCTTCTTGGGTGGTAAACTTTTTATCTAATGGTCCAACTGCCATGATTTTCAAGGTACAACATACTTAGCATGACAAAGTGGCACAAGAGCTGGTGCAACACACCACTGAGACAAGCCCATGTAAAGATTTTTTTCATTAACCATGTACACTATCCTATAGTCAATGCATTAGCCACCAGGGCCTTGCTAGTGCACCTATCTACTCCTAATAACAATATTTACACAAAACATACCAGCTTTAAGAGGCCTAGGAACACCTCCAACAAACACTGTCTTGCGAGGGTCTAATGGTAGCGAGGCATCAAGGACGAAATCAGCATCAGAGAGTCGCCACGGTCGGATCTGAACAGGTTTATCTTTAATGGTTGGCGACGACACACACAGGTACAGTTTATCATCATCTTGAATGCAGGCATCAATTAATTGTTGCACACTACTCTCATCCTGTATGAATGAAAATTTGGAGAAATTTATAAATGCTATAAAATAGCATTAATAAATGTGATACAATCAATAAAATAAAGAGCATGAATAACATCACAATGAAATAAAGAAAACCAGTAAGTTAAGACAAGACATTACACATAAAACCTAAGAGTTAAGTCTGTTTTTGTCAAGTGAACCTAATACCAAGTCAAATATAATACTGTATGACTAAAAAAGCTTAATATCCTAAAACATTGTTTTTTTCTATATCCTTAATGTATCATATTAGATTGCAAACAGAGGTGCTGAGCTGAGGATGTAAGAACTCAAATCTAGAGCATATTCAGGTATTTCTTTATGTTGAGGAAATCTAACACAATCACCGAAACACTTTTTGTTTTCTTGATCTTGTTGTAAGAATACATTTCTCTCAGGAAACAACACAAACTAACTAATCCATGAGGAAAGGTTAATTAAGAAAAGACGGTTCATAAAGAAAAGACATATGAGTAGAAATGCTCTAACATTTTTTGGCCTCCAAACCAACCCCATGTAAAAATAGAAAACTTACCCTTGCTGCACACTTTAGCAATCTCTGCTTACAGATTGCCTTATCTCCAGCACATACAATGACAAAACATATGCACACTGAAATATCCTGAAAAGCACTAAATAACTGCCCTCCCAACTTAGTCTTAAACTCCATCCCACATCATTTGCCACACTCCCCAGCCGAATACAAGTTACGCTTTCCAGTCTATGCTTTGGTTGTTACCCATCCTCACAAACCTACAAATACCATTTCAACATATCCCAAGACCCTTCATGCCCAAGATGCCACTACCACAACTAAGACACCAAGGACTTACAAATGAATCACCCTGTACCCTCCTCACACAGATGCACAAAGCCTGTTGGGCTTGGCCAGCTTTCTGAGTTATCCAGAAGTCTCATAAAGACAGAAGGGGCTCTTGGGGCAGGATGTAAGTGTATATATCATTTATTTATCTATTTATAATTACACCAGGCCCAATTTCTATAAAAGAGTCCCGGCTTGACTAAGATCTCTTTTGAAAGGTTCCTGCAGCCAAAGGCTGTGCTACTTCCAGTAAAAGAGAACTGTAGTTTCTTTTGGAGTAATAGGCTCTTTGACAAGACTGTACTCTCAATGATAAACCATCATAAAAGATGACTTTTCACTTGTGTCATAACCTCTTGAAGGCAGAGCCTAGTAACACTTAGTGTGTCTATGCCTACTTACCTACCTACCTTCATGACCCAGGAGTTCCCTTTATCCTTAATAAAGGTCTTGCAGCACTCAGGAAGTTGGTGAAGTCCACTAGTCAAAATCACAGCTCAAAATGTGTTGTCATGTTGTGTGTGCATTTATGTGCAGAAAGTGCAGGGCATTTGAGTATGTGTATTCTATGTGGTGGTTGCATTGAGGGTATGAGGGGTCTTGGAATATGTTGAAATGATGCTTGAAGTTTTGTAGTGTAAGCATGAGTGTGACTAGTGACTCTCTGGGTAACAGGTTTCTGAAGGGTGTATGTCCAATGGAATGTTAACTAGTTAAAGACATTATTAGGAGGTCCGTTATTTAGTGCTTGTCAGGTTATTACATTGTGCATGTGTTTTGTCAGTGTTCTGTTTCTTGAGAGCAGGGGGATCTATGATTAAGGTTACCGAAGTGAAAGGCTGGGGCTGTAAAAGAGGGCATATGAGAGTTGGGGTGAGCAGGTATCAACAAACTTCAGAGAGAATAAGAATTCATCTCGGATGGAGGTTGATAGTGTGAAAAAATCAAGAGAACAAATGGCAACATCCTAGAAGGGTACAAATGGGAAAGTGATAACAGGCAGTGATGAGGTGAAGTATTTATGGAATGAGGACTTTGAAGGACTGTTGAATGTGTTTGATGATCTGGTGGCAGATGCAGGGTGCCTGGTTCAGGGAGGTGAGTGAAGTGAGAGTCATAGTAAGTGGTTTGATAAAGAGAGAAGAAATGGTGAGAGCCCTTCATAAGATGGAAAGTAGCAAGGAAGCTTAAATGGAAGGTACAGCAGTTGAATATCTTAAGAAAGAGGGTAACTATATTGTTCATCTGTTTGGTATGATTTTCAGCATATGTATGGATCATGGTGAAGTGCCTAAGGATTGGCAGAATGCACATATACTGCTATTACATAATGGCAAAAGTGAGTGTTAGAATTACACAGGTACTGTATAAGTTTGTTCAGAGTACTTGCTATGTTGTATGAAAGAGGAGTGATTGAGAGGGTGGTGGCATGCACACAGCATCAAAATGGGGATGAACAACATTGTTTCAGGGGTGGTAGAGGATGTGCGGATCATGTGTTTGCTTTGAAGACTGTGTGTGAGAAATAATTAAAGAAGCACGATTTGTATGTAGCATTTACGGATCTAGAGAAAGCACATGATAGGGCTGACAGTGATAATGCATCGATAGAGTTACAAATATATGGTGTGGGAAGAAAAGCTTTTATAAGCAGTGAAGGATTTTTATCAAGGGAATGAGGCATGTGTGTGAGGAAGGCGAGTTGTTCCATGTAAAGATGGATCTGTGGCAGGGGTGTGTGATGTCACCATAGCTGTTTAACCTGTTTATGGATTGGGTGGGGAGGGAGGTAAAAGCAAGGGCTCCTGAAGAGAAGAGCGGATATACAGTCTGATGGGGGAGGGGGACTTGGTAGATGAGCCACTAGTTCTTTGCTGATTACAAAGCACTGATTCTAGATTTTGTACAATTTGGTGTCTTAGTTTGTGAGAGTGTGTGAAAGGAGAAAGTTGAGAGTAAATGTGAATTAAAGCAAGGTTACAAGGTTTAGCAGTGCAAAGAAACAGGTAAGTTGGGGTGTGAGTTTGAATGGAGAAAACTTGCTAGGAAGTGAAGTATCTTGCATATCTGGGAGTAGCCATGGCTGTAAGGCACAGACTATTGGCTAGAATGTACAGAGGAGGATGAATGTATTGGAAATGACATGTTTGAGGACAATAAGTGCTGTCACAAGGGTTGATGGAGTAAGAAATGATAGGGTATTATTCAGAGAGCTTAAGATGATGTGTTAAAGCAGTTTGTATATATGGATAAAATGAGTGAGGAGGAAATAAGGAGAAGGGGAAACCATTTTTGGAGATGAATAAGGTTCTGAGTGCTTGGGGCCTGAACATGCAGAAGAGAGAATTGAAGCAATGTGATATACAGGGAGTAATGTGCTGTCAATGGACTGAACCAAGGCATATGATGGGAGACCAAGGAAAGGTCTGTGAGGCCTGGTTGTGGACAAGGGCTGTGGTTCTGATGCATTACACATGATTACATGGGGATAGAAGTGAGTGAATGATGCTTTTCTTCAACTGTTCCTAGCAATACCTTTCTAACACAGGATATGGCAAACAAATATGTGAGAAAAAAGATCAAACCAGGAACGAAGATGCCAATATTCCCTCATATCCATTCTCTAGCTGTCACATGTAAAGAACTGAAACCACATCACCTATCCACATCCATGTCCCACAAAGATTTTGTGGTTTCACTCACCTGCTTTATGTGTCCTGATTCAAACCAATGACAACACATTGCCCCCTGTATACCACATTGCTCCAATCCACTCAGTCCCATGCATGCCTTAAACCCTACTGCAAGTTTAAGCCCCTAGCACTCAAGATCTTTTTCAGTCCATCCTTCCATCACTAATTTGGTCTCTTCCTTCCTGTCTCCTCCACTTCTGAAACAAATTCTCTTTGTTAACCTCTCCTTACTCATTCTCTCCATATATTTAAACCATTTCAACACAACCTCATCCATACCATACATTCGTAACACTTTTCACAAAACATCTCCATCACCTAATCATATGCTTTCTCCAGATCCATAAATGCTATATACTAATTCTCCTGTTTATATAAGTATTTCTTACACACATTCTGCAAAGCAAGCATATGATCCACATATCCTCTACCACACCTGAAACCATCTCATTCCTTCCCAATCTGATGTTCTGTGCATACCACCAACCTCTCAATCACCACTCTCCATACAATTTACCAGGTACACTCAACAAGCTTATACCTCTGTGATTTGAACATATACTTTTATCTCCCTTGCCTTTATACAGTGGCATTACATAGGCATTCTGCCAATCCTCAGGCACCTCACCATTATCTGTACATATACTGAAAATCCTATCTAACCTATCAGCTACGTAGTCATTCTCCCTCTTAGAAATTCAGTTATAATACCAGCTACCTTGCAATATTTCATCTTACGTAAGGATTTCACTGCCTCTTCTCTTTTCACCAAACCATGACTCTCTCACTTCACATAACTCCCCAACCCAAACACTCAAAATCTGCCACCCTATCATCATCCACAGTCGACTGTCCTTCCCATCACTACCTGTTACTCCTTCCCCATTTACCACATTCACCACTGTTCCTATTTGTTCTCTTGTTTTTTTCTCACACTATCGGCCTCCTTCCAAAACATTTTCTTATTCTCCCTGAAGTATGCTAATACTTACTCACCCAAACTCTCATTTGCCCTCTTTTTCAATCCCTGCACCTTCTGCTTGACTTCCTACTGCTTACTCTTTTACAGCTAACAATCACTTGTACTCCTTCTAAGCAAGTAATGGTAATGCTCATACACCTCTCTTTTCTTGTTTACCAGAAACTTAACTTCATCATCCCACCAGTCACTACCCTTTTTCTTATGACCTACATTTCACACATTTCTCTCATGCATGTCAGTGCTACTAATCCCTAAATACCTCCTACTTCACCAACTCCACTAGATTCATTCATTCTCAACATCTCCCTTTCTACACTCAAATACTCCTAGTATCTCTTCATATAAGCCTCTCTTCCAAGCTCACTTACTTTAACCACCCTCTTCTCACCCATAACATTTCTGCTATTCCTAAAGCTTTTACAAATTTCATCCTCACCAAGTAATGATCTTTCATTCCATCAGCTGTCCCTTTCAGCACAATTACATTCAAGAGTCCCTTTTCTGCAAGCCTATCAATTAGAATGTACCCAATAATGCCCATTTTCTGTCTTTCCTACTCACATATATCTATATACGTCCCTTCTTTTTAAAAAAGATAATCTGAATCACCAATTCTAACCAACTAACTTAAAAATCAACAACACAGTCACTCCCCTTTATTAAGAAACTCAAACACAATACTATCCACTCCAGTTGCCTTGCCACATTTCCTTTTATGCAAGGCTTTCACCTCCTCTTTTCACCAAACTACTTGTCTCTCACTTCACTTACCTCCCTGACCCAAATGCCCTTCACCTGTCACCCTATCATCAAATACATTCAACAATCCTTCAAAGTACTCAGTCCATTTCCTCTTCACCTCATCTCTGCCTGTTACCACTTCCTCATTTGCCTTCTTCACTGATATTCTCAGACGTTCTCCAAACCACCCAACTCCCCCTCCTACTGCCTTATATCACTATATCCTCAGTATCAAAACTGTTCAAAATGAGCTACAACAGAATCAAACAAACCATGTCATTTTCACCCACTCAGTGTGGCCTCAGACCGAACACTCCACTACCACACTACCCACTGAGCTCACACAACATATCCTAGATGGATTCAACTACCTGCAACCCCCTCCCCTACAGTGCTAGTGACAACAGACATCAACAAAGCATTTGACCCAGTCCCCCAACACATCCTTACACAAAAAATACTTGATACCACCTTCCACAATAATAAAACACGGTGGTTGGCCTATTTCAGAGCCAGTCGTCATTCACATTGGCTTTACCTCTAAAACACTTAAACTCTACGTTGGAATTCCCTAAGGAGTAGTTCTTTATCTGAATATCTTCAATCTCTTCCTACACAACCTCAACATGAAGGTCCTTTCATGTGTAGACAGGCTCACAATCACATCAAAACACCCAAACACCACAGTAGCAACATCAAACATGAGGAACTATATTACACAACTGGAACAATGGCTCACCCTGGACAGAATCTCTACATCTCCACAGATGTCTTCCATCACTTTTAACCCCAGACAAACACAAATCCAGCTCACACCCTCCAGTCACCTTGAATGGAGAGTTTCTCTGACTCAGCAAAACACCTACCATCCTAAATATCACATATGACATATGCATGACATTCACTCCCCCAACAATATCAAAACAAAAGCAACACACACACTAAATGCTCTCAAAACAATAACTGCCACAAGACTAAAATAAGATAATGAATCCCTCCACAACCTATACAAAAAATCCATCTCCTCATCTTTAAACCACATCTCACCTGCCTCGTTTTCCATCCTCTCAAAAGCAAATATAACAAAGCTGCAAACCACACAAAAGAGAGCACTCTGAACAATCACTGGTTACCAAGCAACTACAAATGCAACAGTGCTAGATCCCTTGCACTCAAACCTTTCTATAACTAACCACAAATACCCAAGTAAGAATTAAAAAGCTCACCCCTGCCTCTCACTTCACTAACTTTTACTCAGATCCCCCACCTTCAACAAATATAACACAGACAAAACACATACTGAAATAACCTAACAAGCACTAAACAACCAGTGTCCTAACTCAGTCTTAAACTCCATCTGACCAAGTGTATGCCCATCAGAAACCACACTCCCCAAAAGAACAAGAATCAGACTATCTCACTTATGCCCTGGACATTAACCATTACTACAGACACCATTTCAACATATCCCAAGGCCCTTCATGCCCACAGTACAACTACAGTAAAGAGGACATCTAGTCCTGACTAATGAATTGCCCTGCATTACATGCAAATAGATGCATACATATCACAAAACTTTATGTAGGATAGAAGGATATAAGGAACTCTTGGGGCACAAATATAAGGAAGGTAAGGTAAAGTTCTCTTGCTTTCTCATACTG
>JAUUDW010491731.1:238-12351 GCA_032361385.1 Panulirus guttatus | reverse complement strand
CCCCCTTCCTCTCCTTTCTATAACAATACAACCCTAAGACAAAAAAGGCAAATGGACAAGGAAAAAGAATGGCAACATTTATACACCACAGCATCCCATTTAATGACACCAAGTAAAGCAAAAAAAAAATTGAAATACTGTCCAAGCAGAGCAAAACTGTGCTACACAGAGCACAACATGACTACATACCTCTCCTCACCACATGCCCTCCCAGATACACTCCTCGACCTAGGAACCTGACCAACAGTCCCAAAACCTATCTATATGGAGATTTTAACGCCAACCATCCAGCATGTTTGCCAGGGTGAACTACCCACAAATCAAATGCATTCTTTCAAAATCTTCAACCTATGGAACCAGCCCAACCCAACGCTTCCAGCAGCCAAACTCACCAGACTTTACTTTTTATCGCACCAACAATACCCACAAAGATCACGTGGAGCTCACTAAACGAACAATCTCAACCACTCACTCATTCTGATAACTTTACACCTAACCCGCACGAGCCATACAGCTACCGAAGAAACATACAGAAACTAAATAAGAACGGCCAGCATTCACACAGTACACAAAATTCAAAGTCCAAAACTTCATCTTAATAACCCAACCTTTGACCATGTCGTCTCAAGCCTCATCAAAGCCACAAACCAAGCCAGCAACAAACACATACAGAGGCTCAGAAAACATCACTCAAATTTCTCCCCTTTAGTTGCATGCATCATAAAGCCAAATAATATGCTCTGACAAAACCACATACTGTCACAGAGACCATAGATGAAATACAAACCCTAAACAGCACCGCCACTAATCTAAACAGCGAAAATGCAGTAATTTGGCAGTTCTTCAAAACTATGGTCAACAAAACCAAGAGCAATCCACTCATGCGAACGATGAAGAAAATCCACACCTCCCACACCAACCTAAACCCCACACATGAAGCGCTTCTTACCCAAAACAACAACATTCCTTCTCCCCCCAAAAAATATGCAAACATATTCATGAAACACTAAACAAAACTTAGTAACAAACTACATACATAATTCAGTCAGAACAAAAGATATCCCCAGCAACAGGCCATGACCATATACCAAACTCCCCTATAAAACACTTCAGCCCAAATGCAATCCAAATATCAACAGCTAAATTCAGCACTCGGTTACACAAAATCCCAAACATCAGGAAACATACCTACAGACTACCCATCCTGAAACCCTCCGAAGCACCTAACTCCCTCCCATTCCTCT
The DNA here is from genome assembly GCA_032361385.1 of Panulirus guttatus. Classification (NCBI taxonomy): domain Eukaryota; kingdom Metazoa; phylum Arthropoda; class Malacostraca; order Decapoda; family Palinuridae; genus Panulirus; species Panulirus guttatus. The sequence continues at coordinate 11,107 of JAUUDW010491731.1, read as the reverse complement.
TCTCACCCGTTTAGCTGGTATCGTCTAAATCCAAACTCCTTGAAAACTAATCCATAACACTGTTGTCATCCAAAATATCCCACTCTCACTCACACAGCGCAGCCTTAGACCTAATCACTACGCTCAAATCTCACACATCCTGAGCGGGTTTTAACAACTACAATCCTCTCCAGCACAGTTATATTCTCAACAGATATCAACAAAGAATTCGACGTCTTCCTTCAAAATATCCGCACACATAAGACACTTGACACCAACCTCTACAAAAATGAAAAAAAATAGTTGAAAAAAAAAAATTCACTGCTGTTTGCCTAGCATAAACTTGATTGATAGTGCCTCAAAACTATTAGTTGAGAAACCTACTCGCGACAAGAACCTATGAGATTAAGTTCTAGCTACAGACAACCATCTCTTTAATAATGTTGAAGATGGAGAAAAATTTGGGTACAAGTCATCACCGACAAATTAATTTGAGTTGACTTTCAACATGGCATGATGTTTCTGGTCAACATGGAAGTCGCGAGAATGTACCAGATTTTAGACTTGCAAATCTTAAAGATCTTTGCATTGCTCTTGACAGGTAAACCTGTGACGATATCGTCAATGAAAATGATATGGACGTGGCTTGTATAAGCTATCGTAAATCTTTGAAAGCAGTATAGGGAACATACGTGCCAGTGCTGAGTTCAGATTTTTTCCTTAAAACGAAGCCAAAATAGTGGAACGATGAGATAAAGAAGTGCCTGTTATCTAAAAGTGACACATAAACTAAATGAAACCAATGACTAACGCAGTAAATTATAAGAATTTGAGCAGAGAAAGTAGGAGATTTATACGCCAAAGTAAACCTCAGTATGAAGCGTATATTGCTGAAAATGGCAAAAGAAACCTAAGGAGTTTTATAGCAATGTTAAAAGCATGACAGTAATTACCCGGTCAACTGATCCATAATTACAAGACAGTGACTTTGTTCAGGACAACGAAGCTGCGACAAAGATCTTAAATGATTCTTTTGCATTTGTATTTAGGACTGAGGACAAATCATGTCCCGAATCCAGTTCCAATGCAAAGGAAAAACGTTCTGGACTGTACTGTAATACAAGTTGGACATACTACCAGTAATATGAGGTGAAATCAAATAAGACAACAGTCCAGATGAGTTTTATCCAAGGAAAATGAAAGCGACGAAACATATTATAGTTAAGCCCTTGCCTGATCTTTTCAACAATTTTCACTTGCTAAGGGAAAAGTTGCAGAGGAGTGTTAGTTTGCTAACGTAACGCAATCTAAAGAAGTTAAGTCAAATACCGGATATTATCGACCAACTAATATAACGTCTGTATCTGGAAAAGTTATGGAAACGATCATTCGTTTTTAATGCTCAAGCGAAACCTTCAAAAACCAGTTGCACAAATATTTAATCAATTCAAGTATCAAAATAAATGACTAACCACGGGAAAAAATATGAATACCCATAAACTCTCTTTTTTCCCCATTCCAGACCCTTAGAATATATTAAGGTGCAGAAGGCGGGAGGGTGCATTAAAATTTTATTGCAGGATTTCACTTTCGTACTCTGCAGCTAATTACATGCAGGCTTACTTCACCAATGCATGTCTTTATCCCCCCCCTCCTGCAGGATGTTGCCGACGAGAGTGGAGGGTGGGGAGAGAGCCTTTTCATTGTTCTATCCTTACTTCATCCATTTAGTATAGGATACGGCATATTTGTATATCGGTCCATAACAGATACTGCAGACATAGGCCACCAGGCGCTATATTGTCTGTCTGTCTCCATATACTCTCCTCGCCACAGTAAAAATGTATTCTGCTTTCATTTGTTTACTTACATCCTTCTTGCATCCTTATTTTCATAATCATAAAATGAATTTTCACGTATGTCACCTTTTAGATTTTCTCATGTCTTTCCCAATAACTATGACCTGGCTCATTTCAAGAGACATGTCTTTCACTTCCTCAAAAATTTGTAAATACTTTCCCTGTCTCTTTTTCCTCCTTTCTCAATTCTCTATATTTCAATTTTGGGCCCGTCCTTGATGTGGACTTTTGTCCGTGACTTGAGCCTTTAACATTAAAAAAAAAAATCATGTCTACGCTTCCTCCAAATTCAAAATTAACCTTCCTTAGTACACTTTCGCCCTTGCTTCCAAATACTGTATTTTTCGTTAGCATTCATTATCTTTTTCTCAACTTCCTCTTACTAAAGATATAGTGTTGCTCTGCCCTTATCTTCTCTTATTCGTTCTCAATATTTTAGTTAGAAAGCTTGTCTATTAATTTTCCTTATCACAGTAAAAACAAAAAGCCATGCATACACAAACGTCCTCATTAACGAGCAGAAACAAAGGCATGCACACTGACAAAGTACTTCATTAACACATACACTCATACGTATGACACACACACACACACACACACATGTAACATACGGAATTCCTCCTTTCCTCTAAACAGCTGCTGTGATCACCATTTGCGACCCAACGACCGAGAGATGGGCGGGAAGCGCGTCATTCCATAATTCACCTGGTTCCAAAACTTTCTCCCTAGTTTCTAATGGCCTCGGAGGTACTTAATTAGTCTGAGAAAAATTAAGGGGCTGCTCCACTGGGAATACGGGCTAACAGACCCCTTTTTATTAGACCACACCAGCAGCACAGTCTTCATCAGATATGTTTGGAGATCTTCGCATATATCCAGTAATATTTCTAACTTATGTTAATTTTCTTATATCATAAGTATGGTGCTTTACTGCAGCATGGTGTAGGATGTTCTGCTTTCTGACCTAGAATATTATTGCTAGAGAATATAGTACTCTTTATAACGCACACGGTGTTTTATCAAACGTACATTATATCCTAAGTTTGGTGATCTTAATACAATAGTGCTCCACGAAATAAGATGTATAATGTACTATATAATTTCACAGACTTCTGCATGAAATTAGATAAACACTTCTAAACATAGTATATACGGACGGAGCTCTTGAAAGCCTCGTTTTTATGGCGTTCTTACCACTTCATCCGTATAGCGTTCTTTGGAATGCAATTCATAGAGTCCTCTTTACATCATCGTTTTCGTGGCCTTTTTACTAAATGGTGATTCTGCCGACTAGTCGGCAGAACTGCCTTGGACACCGATGCCGACTTGTCAGCATCAGTGGTTCAAACGCTATTTTACCAATAGTCGGCACACAAGTCAAATATTTTGCCTAGTGATGCTTAAACTAACGCTTTCTGTCAGCATTTTCACCCAATATGAACTAAATACCTCAGTGTGAATTGCTAAAGTTTTCAGTATTTCATCACATTATAAGTATTCCGTTCAATAGTGAAACACTAATCTATCCACTACACATGTTCGAACTAGGTTAAGCCTGGTTAGGTTAGGTGCAGGTTAAGCCTGGTTAGGTTAGGTGAAGTTTGCTTAGTCAAATTAGATAGCTTAGACTGGATAAGGTTATGTTAGGTTAGTCTAGGTCAAGTTGATTAAGGGCCACAAGGTTACATCAAGCTAGGCTAGGCTGGTAGCTTGATGCAGCGCCAGGGATGGGAAAGCCGGTACTTAACAAATACCGTCAACTATTCTTCAACAAATCACATTTTGCATCCAGTTCAGAATGTGTAAGTGATGACAGCGATGATGCACGCATTATCCGGTATCATAATATTCAAAACAATGGTGCCGACTAGTAGGAAGAGTAGCGATCACCCAATTATGCAGATTATTTGGCTCCAGCCAAGGGCTAGTTTACCGATAGGTCGGCAAAATAGCGTCAGAATCACTGATGCCGCCTAGTAGGCACCGTGGATTAAATGCTATTTTGTCGATTAGTTGCCATTGTAATCACCGCCTACTTTTCTTCAACATCACATTAATGACACTTCACAATATCGTCCGTGTGTTGCTCCCTAACGCCCGTTGTGAAAGGAAGAAAAGGAGTGAAAATGAGGAAGTCCCAGCGCTTCAGTAGCAATGTAAACAGCCGAGTAGAACGAGTGGTCAAGTGGAACACTTTATCAATGAATAAAAATATTAACATACTGTTATAGAGGTTGATATCTGCTTTCCTTGTGCCATTTCATCCCAGATTTAATCGACCTACTTGGAAAAAATGCGATCATTCAGAGACCAGCAAATATCCACTTTATTAATGTGTTGAGGATTTCTAATATCACTTCACATCATATTTTCAGGTAATTTTACATTGTCCGCTCCACACACATTTTACAGATGAACGATGGTATACGTCCTAATCTAACGAACCTTACCTAACCTAACAAAGGAGTGCTCCTAACAAGGGCTTCTGAAAAATAAATTTATCGATTGCATGTAACTGAAATTTCTTAACTTCTTTGGGGCGTAAACTGTAAGAATACCACTTTTCCATTAAGTTCTTGCTATGCTGGTAGTATGAATTCATCGTTTCAATCCTCAATCAATGGAACGTAAGAATTTCGTTGATTGTAACTTTTCCTTTAAAAATGGAGGGTGAATTTGAAGTATATAACATAAAGGGATAATATGGGATCAAAAATCAGAACAATAATCCTTACGTATCCTGGGAACTTGCAAACATGAATTTTTTTTTTTCCTAACTTACTAGCAAAGAAAATTAGAAACCTTTACTTTCAAAGACTTTTCTTCTACTAAGTGCATTTGTCAACAGAAAATCATGACAATATAGGCTTTAAGTACTATAGAGAACTGGTCATCTTTTAAGGAATTTTCACTACTGGGGTAAATTTTCAGTAGGGCCCACTTAAGTGCAGATTGGTAATAACTATCAAGATGATAGAAAGCGTACAAGGAATATTACAATACACATTGTTATACCAAGAAGGCCTTCAAAGAGCCTAGCTTCTTTGGGCAACTATGGCTTTTTGCTCTTAATTATGGGGGGAAAAAGGTAGGGCCTGTTGGGGGAATTACCCCACAACTAAGTTAAAAGACGCCTTCATAGAGAAAACATGGGATTAATAGTCAAATCATCCTTACCTATCCACTACCCAGCCTCCACCCACTATCCAAACCTACCAGAAGAAATTTACCAAAAGTTCTTACCTGACGTCCTTCTTGGTTTAAACAGTAGCGCCTTTATCACGAAGTCTGGCTCATTTGTTCACATAAATAAACGAGGAAAACTGCACTTCTCTACGTTAAGTGATGTGAGATAAATGCCATCACTAATCATGACCAATAGTGTGTCAATACATCGCAACGTTAAACGTCCAACACAGTCCACCACTCGGTTGGTTTGTTGTTTGGGCTTTAGGCCTATCAACTGCCAGGGTCATTACGGCAGTCAACGTCAAGCTATATCCACTGATCGAAAAATCTTTAACACTTTCTTCAGATGTTAAAGATAAGTCTAAGACCACATACACTCGCTGTGCATGTAGCCCATCGCCACTCGCCATCACGCGAACCTTAAAATATTTTGAAAGTGTGCGTGCGCAGACTGAAGCAGTACAATTTAAATCTTTACAAAATTAGTTTTATTATCTATCACTGTTAAAAACGAAATGATATTCACAAAACTCTCCTAAATCAAAATAATAATGAAAAAAATGATAACACTGAAACATTACCTATAAATTTCAATACATGAAAACTGACTCAGAAATTTGAATTATGCTACGCATTACCATACTGGAACAAAGATGGACGTGGGTAACATCTCATGCTGGAATTTGTAAGATTATAGGCGGATTTCTAAAACCAAACATCAAAACTTAATTTTGTAGGACTCAATAAGAAGTCGATAGATCAATGGAAACTGTAGTAAAATTGTAAAAGGATTATTCGGGAAATTACTGTAGACGTGAATGAACACAAGTAACCAGGAAGCAATTAGACATGAGATGCTAATCAGGACTAAAATCCTGATTAGCAGCTCGTGTCTTATTACTACCTACACAGTGTCGGTAAACAAAGTGTAATCATGTTATATACTCCATACCCCGTATAAACCATCTGGGGCAATGGCGACAGAACCACATTCTTTACACAGAAGGCGGCGACGTGGTCTTCAGCCAAAGGCATTTCTCGCGACAATGTACGCAGATTTTGCCTTGTCCTTATCGTACCTCTGCATTAAACTCTTGAATAGATACAAAGAGCGCCAATGGTCCGGGGCAGCGTTGCCGCAACACGTTCCACCTTTTTAGCGCATCACATACGCAGTCTTACTGGACAACTGCCCCGTTTTCTGACCCGCACCAAACTTTTTGAATGGCATCATCCCCCGTACCACCTCGGGTGATCCATACATTTAGACACCCAAACGCATTAATTGATATTAAAAACTTTTTCTCATTACAGCCTATCATTGTGCCTCTATAAATATGTTGTATGGAAGAATAGCGCCATATACAAAACATCAATTGCTCGTGGATGTATGAGGGCGAGTCGTTTACGTCTGTTCTACTGAACATATCTACAATGGAAAAAGAAATAGGAAACTTGTTGATTCGAAGCAAGAACTACTCAGTTCATCTGGTGTTTAACTAAACTTCGACAAGCTATCTGAGACTGAAGAAAGATTGTGATCTCAAAAAGGGTAGAGGATGTGTTTTGACACCTCTAGCAGCTCCCAGTGAGGGGGAACAAAATTTTATTTAATGTTCCTACTCAGCTGGTTTATTCTGTCGTCTTATTTCGTACTTAGGCACAGTGTTGGTGGTGAACAAAACGAATATATCGATATATTACACTCCACCACTGAACTACAAAAAAGCATGTAAGTATTGCTTACCCAACAAAATATTATCATATAAAAGAACTTCCCTATGACACATTCCAAAATCATTACACGTACATATAGTTATAAAAAATTACACTTGTAAATTAATTCGAAAGTTTTAAATGCAGTCCAAGCCTGAAAGAAGGATGTGTTTGTTGCTTGGGGAAAAAATAACCCCTTATATAACCAGTTTCAGGGTTTATTTCTAGGACCTCAACCTACACTAGCTTAATGATCTGCCAATGCCACACGTACGACAAAAGGTATCAGTTTAATGTGCGATCACACACAATCTCCCATATTCTTAAATTTTCCCTCTAACACACTGTTTATTGGTACTCGTCACAAAAATAAGTAGTAGACTACCTGGCGTCTGAACAAATCAGCTAACATATCCCCAGTAAAATACATCAAAACCCCCTAAGAGAGGGTCGCCAATAAAACTAGTTCTCATCTATTTCATAATGGAGTTGTGGAATTTTTACCTCAAACAAACTGGCCACACTTCTCTGCTTTGAAGCCTAAGTAGCTTTGCTAAAAATAATCAAGAGCAAGAAAAATTTATCAGTTTGGCTAGGATTTGCGCACTCGCAAGTAAAATATAATCTTCAAAAAATAGGCTTTGCGCGCAGTCTCGCAAGTGAAAAATAATCAGTAATTAATTATCATAGCACACCTGAATTTTATACCGAACTGACTATTTCCTGTTAAAGCCAAATACACTTCCGTTAAACTACAAATAAATTGCTAAGGTAAATGCTATTTTACTTTTAGTATTTGTGGAATAAATCTTTGAACATAAAACTCTATTTTCTATTTTAAGTAAACAACTGAGCTAAACCATACGGCTTACTTCTGATTTTTTTTTGGGAGGGGGCTCGCCAATTCACTGCACACAACTCTCCTATACACTGCGCATATAACATACTAGTAAACTGTATACAACATACCAGTACACTGCACAAACAACATACCAGTATACTGCCCACACAACAAACAGTGTGTGACAAATAATATCCGTTACATGGTTTTGCTTTGCTAATTCGTATCTTATACTTCTGAGAGAAGAGGTCTGTTCACTATGTAGGATCAGCGTTGCATCCTAAACTCCACAGGTCCATCATAATACGGGATAAATTGTCCTGTAGTTCTCCATTTACTGGTAGTAGTGAAAAATATTACCTTTAGCTATAGCCAAGACAATTACTGTCGCTGATGAGCTGAATGTTGACTCCATCCTGTGCGAAATGTATGTTACAACTCGGTTAGAATGTTTACATATAAGAGGAGCAGCGTAGAGGAGGACAGACCTGCTCCTTACCTTCAGTGTCAATCATGTCAGCAATAGGTGGTCAACCTGGTGACTGCCTAGATCACTTCTCAATGAGGTATTACTGCGCAGGGTGTCCATAAGCTAGCTTCACAAATTCATACTTCAAAAAAAAAATGACACGATGGTGTTTTTTGCAAGCGAAAACGTATTCTTTCCAAGTTTTAGCGTTACGGGCAGTATACTTCTACACGACCGTCATTTGCACACAACACGTCGAAGCAACATTTTATCTCTATCCCCATTTGATTCGAACCCGCGAGCCAGTTTTTGCAGGGGAGCAGACTGTCCATTAGTCCAGTTTAAAGCTGGAGTTGTGTGATACTGGGAGGCGCTGGTCAAGCTGCTATCCTTACCTAACCAAACAAAACCTACCATAACCTCAGTAGCGAGGTAAAGAATTGTTGGATCGTCTTGCATCCAACACTCATAGAATACCGAATATATATACACCGATTTATACGTGGAGCCTTCACACACTCAGTAACCATTGAGATGTAGTCAGCATTGCTTCATTATGACACCCTTGTGTTGTATGAGTGCCGCCGTTACCAGGCTGGCTGTACCATCATCCTTACTCCCTTAACAATGACCTAGTCTGGTAGAGCCTAGAGACCACCCTGAATTTATCACGTGTGTGAAGCATTTCTCCCACAATCTGACCCGGGACGGGAGGCCGGCTGATGAAGGGGCGTCTGGCGTCAGCAAGTCACCGTCCCTGAGGTGTTCAGGAACCTCAAATATTTTCCTCCTTTTTTACGTTTCCCGTCAAGCTGACTACCAGGGATTTGGTCACACACACACACACACACATAGTAAAACACACACAAACACACACACACACACACACAGTCTCACACACACTTACACACACACATACATATGTAGGAGTAAAGACATGGTACATAGATAAAAGGTTAAAAAAACAGAGCAACACGAGTGTAAAATTCCCTCCCCATAACACAGAAATTATAAACACAAATATTAATCACACACACACGTTAAAGAAGATGACATGAAGTATATTCATATATTCATATTCATATATTCATAGCACATGAATGGTAGATGAATGGAATCCAGTTATTCTGAGTGAGGAAACTGTGAATGCAGACATCATACAAAAGTTTAAATTGTTGTGCGATCGTAGAGATGGTTCGAGAGAAGGGGCTCCACCTGTGTAGTACTTCCACGTACACTACAAACAGGGAAACGCACAAACGTTGCGTATTTTGCACTATAATTCCCTTGAACACAATACACTACCCTTCCAGCGTGGCTGGTCAAAGGTCACTGTGTATCATACAGCTGTAGTACGGGGCTGTGATGATATAAACATACTGAACCCAACAAACAGTTTTTATCATTTTACTCTTTAAAAATAAAGATGAATTAACTATCAGACAGTAAAGCTGTACTTCCTGATGATCAATGTGACATATTCCTGATCCCACCAGTCACCCTGGGTGACGCATCTCAACTGTGACGCTGGTATGTTACGATGGGTCTACATCTATCATGTGCCAGGCTCATTAAGGCCATCAGCTAACCGCCACTCGAAATTATCTAACCATACGAATGTCCCTCAGGTGCTCTGCTCTTGATGTACAGCCCTGATAACATGCAACAGGTGAAGGTGATACCGCAGAGGCATCATGCACCCATCACCGGGTCATACTGTATAATGATCATACTATAATGACAACAATATCTGATCATACAAGGCAGCCAGACGACTAGGGACGGGTGGTGACGCTCTCTCATTAGGTGCTGTCCACTGGCATATAACCACACGGGGCCAGGCGGGGACCTCACCACCACCAGCCTCAAGTTGTACCCCAGGTAATACTGCCACTTGGGCCACAGATATGGCGTCAAGAGCAGCCAGTTAGAGAGACTGAAGATGTTCCAGCAGTGGCACTAGTGACTCACCTAGATAGTTGTGACTTCTACACCATCTGTGATTTACCTGTGGTTAACAAGAGCTGGAGGCAGAGAGGAGGCAGGGGGGCTAGGGTGATGACACGTAAATACAAGGGGGAGGGGAGTGCAGAAATAAAGTCAACAAGACGTTACTGGGAAGTTTGTCGACAACTCATTGTACTGAGATGGCTAATAAACTCTGTAAGCCTATGCTGCAAACGAGAGAAAATAGGATAAGTGAAGTTAACATTATGTGGGAGAACACATTAGTTAATCAAGGAATTTCTGCGAGAGAAGGAGAATGGTGAGTCCTCTGTGGCTGGCATAGAAAATGGATTCGAGAGAATGTGAGGGAGGATAAACTGGCGTAAATTTAACAATCCAACGGTTATATGGACGGAATGAAATTTTTTGGTGAAAGACCTGTTGGTTTGGTAGTAAAGGTATGTGGCAGATAGTAAATGTAAACCTATAATGTAAACTTGCATGACTGTGGTGGAATAACCGACAAGGCTTTTATATTTTCTTGAAAAGACCATTGTAAAAGGGCAAATAGCAGCAACACTGAGCATTTAAAGGATGATAAAAATGATGAGCCACATCCGTATGGAAGATAGATATTCTTAATTAGTTTGAAATCTTACTTCCTCGCGATGAGGCACGTCCGAGGTGACCGATACCTTGACGATATGGGGCTGACCCCTGGGTGAGTGACATCACACTTCTACGCTGTTCACACAGGCTCCTGGGTCCAGTATACAGTATCCAGTCTTGGTCTCAAAATAAAGCGATGAGACTAATCTTAGGTTGTCCTGGGTCAACCAGGGTAATAAATATGAGAGCTCAGCTTGCCG